>QEPC01005523.1:189762-200388 GCA_003113815.1 Sphenodon punctatus
TGGGCTGGGCTGGCTGGGGGACAGGAGGAGGCGGAGAGGAAGGGCTGAGTCAGAGGCCGGCAGGGTAGCGGTTTGCCGCTGGAAAAGCTGATGACAGGGCGGCCGAGCGGGGAGGGGGTCTCTGGGGCAGGGGGGGGGGGCACGGGCTTGGCATCTATTCCTGGCCCAGGCGTTAATCCACGGGCACCAGCCCAAGAGCCTGGCATCGGTGCGCTGGTACCATGCACAGGCAGCGCCATCTGCTGGCCGTGCCCGGTGCAGGCACCCACTCCGCCCTGGAACACGGGCAGGAGACCGGTCGCCCAGACCCATCCGCCCCTCTGACCCAGCCACCCACGGCTCCGCTAGGCACTCAGGCAGCCCAGCACCCTGGTCTGAACCTCCACCTCACACCCCATTCTCATTATCATTATCCATCCCATCCACACCCCTACATTCTTCCATCCCCCCAGACAGGGGGGCTAGTGGGTTAGAGCAAGGGGGGGGGGGCCTGGGAGCCAGGACTCCTGGGTTCTCTGGGAGGGGAGTGGGGGCTAGTGGGTTAGAGCGGGGCTGAGTCTAGCTAGCACTTGGAGGGGGGTTGGGGCTGGCTCCCCCAGGTGGCTCTGGGCGGGGTCACCGCCCCAGCCTGTTTGGCCAGGAGCAGCAGGAGGAGCAGGAGCAGCAGCAGCAGGAGCAGCAGCAGGAGCAGGGCACAGAGAGCGTGATGGTCCTCGGGCGGGCGCTCCCCTTGTCTCACCCCACCCGCCTGCCACCCGGGGCTCTGCTCCCCCCTGTGCAGCGGGGAGCTCAGCCAGAGGCCTGGGCCAGCCCCGGCGGATAGTGTGAGGAAGCCCCAGCAGTCAGGGCCAAGGACAACAGCCTCTCTGCCCAGGCATTTTGCTCCAGGGCTGCAATCCAGCTCCGGCCTTTCCATCCTGCCAGGGCCAGAGCCCTGGTTGCAGGGCAGAGGCCTGGGATGCATGGGAGGGCAGTGCAGCCAGAGTCCATTTGGGGGGCAGGATCCTGCTCTGGGTTTCCACGCCTACCAAGGAGGCCCAGACTCCATTCCATATTTGGAGAAAATCCGGCTCCAGGCTTCCACTCCCACACCAAGAGCCGCACCCAGAGTCCATTTCGGAGCAGGCAGCGATCCAGTCCCAAGATTCCCCTGATGCCAGAAAGCCTTGTCCAACAGTCCATTCCAAATTAAGCATGGATCCAGCTCCAGTTTTCCCCTCGTGCTGGGGAGCTACGCCCAGAGTCCATTCCAGAGTGATCATGGATCCAGTTCCAAGAGTTTCCTCCTGCCAGGGAGCCCATTCTGAGGGTGGGGCTATAATCTCCCTGCTGTGTAATTAGCCTGGGGGGATTCACCCTCAGTGCCCCCCATGGGGGGGTCCCTGGGGGTCCAGAGCCAAAGTAGGGGGTTCGGGGATCCAGCAGAACAGGCCTTTCATTCACTCTTTCTGCGGGGGCAACTCCAATCCAGACACTCCATTGGTCCAGTTTCCCTGGTTTGGGGATTATCCCAGCGCAGTCGCTGCCTGAGTCTGCTGAGAGCCTGACCCATTGGCTCTGACAGGCGAGGCGCCGAGGCTGTGACCGATGCCCCTCCTTCACGACTGCTTTATGGGGCTGGGTGTTTACAGCCCCCTCTGGCTCAGCGGGATGGGGGTCCCCAGGGGGCTAAGGGGACCCTAACACCATCTGCCCAATTACCCCTGGTTTAAAGTTGCCATAGAGGCCCATTTTCCCAGGACACTTATGGGAAATCCATGTTGCCCCAAGGCAGAGCCTGCGACGTGTCTGTTTCAGAAGTGTCCTGGGGAAATGGGCCTCTATGGCAACTTTAGGGAGTAGCAACCCCCTCTCCAATTCTGGGGTGCACCGCTATCTCCCTTCTGCCAGTGGCTACTTCCTTCTTCAAAATGGCGGGGGCAGGAAGGGGAAGAGCCGCAGGTGGATCGGCAGGGTAAAGCCCCCAGGGCGGCGGCTGGCGGAGCTTAGGGGGGGAGCAGCTTGGCTGGGTTAGGGGTCCATCCCTCTATTGCCCTCTGGCTTCTACACTCAACGGGAAATGCCGACCTCTTTGACCTCCTGACCTGCCCTGCCCCACGGGAATGGGAAGAGTTTGTCCCAGCGTGCACCGCTGCTGGGGTCACAGCTCCCCCTCCCACCCAGGGAGGGGGAAACCCAGAGAAAATCCCCCGGTGGGCCCCTACTGACACGGCCAGGCCAACGAAACCCACCGGCCGCCCCCACGCTTTCGCTTTCTGGGCTGACACAGCCGTCCCCTGGAAGGGGGGTGGGGCTCAGCCCTGGGAGCTGGGGGGGGGGGGACAGGGGGTGTCCCTGGGCCCAGCTGCAGGGGAAATGCCCCAGACACACAGGGGGGGCCGGGGCCAAGGCCTCCTAGTCTCAGGGCCCCTTGCGGGGAGCGGCTCAGCTGGGCTGCCCCCCCGCCAGGAAACGTGTCTCGCCGCGGCGGCGAGCCGTGCGCTGCCAGTCTGGCTTTGGGGGCGTCAGGCAGAGGTTAGCTAAGCCCCGAGGCTTCCTGCGTGAACCACTTCAAGGGGCTCGGTGGAGGGGATGAAAGGCGCCCCCAGGCAGCGACAGGAACCCACTGGGAGCCGAAAGCAGCTGCTATTTTTAGGCACTAGAGGGGAACTGGAGGGGAGGGCAGCGGTCCCAGGCTGGTCTGAGTCACTGCCCAGATGCCATGGGGATGGGCATGCCAGACGGAGTGTGTCTGTGGACGGGGGAGGGGAGCCCTATGTGCACTGGTGAGCAGCAGGAGCCACTCCTCTGTGCGCCCATGGTCCCCTGCCGGGGGGAGGATGCAGCTCAGAGCAATGCGGGAGCAGAGCTAGGCCGGAACCAGCGATCCGCTTCCCCCCACGTAGCCCCATAGAAGCCCAGAGGGGGTTAGGAATCACGACCCACGAGGCTTCTAGAATTCTTTTTGTTCTCTTTATCAGCTTTCAGTGTCTCTTGCACGTAAGCAATGGCTGCCGGCATTAGCCTATTAAATGTCTCTGGCCACCCGTCTGGGGCAAATCCACAAACTGTCTTTCTATTTCCTGGAGCTTGGTCAAGTGTCACAGTCTTGAATTGAGTTTTACAGTTCTTAATTGTAACACTACATACATGTTGAACCTTTTGCTTTACATATTTACTAGACCTGTAGTCTACATGCAGGCCAGCACCACACGTGTGTGACCCTATGTTTCTCCATGACAGACCCATCAAATAACTCATCCAATCCTTTTTTGAACCCAGCTACGCTGCTGGCTTTCCCAACATCCCCTGGCTGTGAGTTCCACAGGTCGATGGGGCGTTGTGTGAAAATGAGGCGTAAACATCCTTCTGCTGCCGGTGAATGGCCTGGGGTGTCCTCCAGCGCTAGCATTGCTGGTGGCGGGGATAGCAGCTCCCCGAGACCGCGGGATATTTTCTGTCCCTGCCCCCAGTAGTTCCTCAGGTTGTCTGCCTGTCCAACGGCGCGCAGAGCTGATTCGGTACATTCAGAGCTAGCGTGCAGTGCCGGAAAGAGCCCACGCACCCCCTCCCCAGCACTCTCACCTACCGCCCACCCTTTTCTCTAACGCTGGTGGTTTCTCTGAAGGCCGGAGCTGGGGGAGCAGGTTTATAGGAAAGAGCTGCTTCCCTGCGTGTGGCCTTCTAGGAACCAGCCACCAAACCACAGACCTGCTTCTTCCCAGAGCCTCCAGCTCAGCGCCCCCATCCCCAGACACCGAGGAGGGGGGGGGGAGCTATTTTTAGGCCCAGCAAATCTCAGTGCGTGGGGGGCTGTGGTTGCCAAGCTCTGCCATCTCCCCCCATCCTTCCTGCTGAGCACGGTGAGGGTGTCCTCTGAGTGCCAGGCTGCGACGGTGCCCACTCCAGATGGGGGCTTTGCCATGGCTTGTACCACCACCTCCCAAAGCCAGCTTCCTGGTGCCACCAGCACCCTGACCAGGGGATAGGCTGGTACCTTCTCCTGAAGCGGGCACCCGCCTGCCTCCCCGGAGCTGCTCCTTGGCACCACTGCCTGGCAGTGCAGCAGAGACAGGGGATGCAATGCCATCTGGGCATGGGGTCGGGGACAGAAAGCTGCTGGGCAGGGAGGAGCAAGCTGGCATTTCTGATGCAACTGCTGCTGGCACTTGTGCCCCCTGGTATGCAAAGGGCCCTGCTGCTCCCCAAATAGAGCTCTGTACATGTGTGTGTGTGTGTGTGCATGCATCTCTGTACAGTGTATTGGTGTGCACACCGCATGTGTGCAGTCTGTGTGTGTGTGTGTGTGTAGGTATGGAGGGCAGGATACACACCTCTAGCATGTGTGCTGTGTGTAGCATCTGCACTCACCTGCCTAGTGCATCTGGGCAAAGCAGGTTGCGTTGTGTGTAGCTCTGTGTGTGTGTGTGTGCTGTCTGCGTGCTGCAAAGGGCTGTGTGGAGGGCATCTGCCACGTGTGCGTGTGACTGAGTGTGCATGTGACACTACTCTCGGTTAGCAGGTTTGTGTGTGTGTGTGTGTGTGCTGCCCTGGCAAGATTCATTGATTAGTGGATTGTGCACGTTGTGTTTGTGAAAGGGGGACTGGATTTGATTTGCAATGATTTGTTGGAATGGGTGTGGTCAAGAACGTTTGTGATCATCTGGGTTTGTGTGTAGGATTGTTCGATTGGAAATTAAAGCAGGGGAGTTTCGGGGGCGCGACGGTGGGGGGAGGATGTGCGGGATTTGGTGGGAATGTCTGGCAGCTCGCTTGTGAGTGTGTGTGTGTGCATGTTGTGGCATTTGCACCAGTCTCTGTGTGTGGTGTCTGTCCTGTGTGTGTGTGTGTGCATGTTGTGGCATTTACACCAGTCTCTGTGTGTGGTGTCTGTCCTGTGTGTGTGTGTGTGTGTGCATGTTGTGGCATTTGCACCATTCTGTCTGTCTCTGTGTGTGTGTGTGTGTGTTGTGGCATTTGCACCAGTCTCTGTGTGTGGTGTCTGTGTGTGTGCATGTTGTGGCATTTGTACCAGTGTGTGTAGTGTTTGCACTGTGTGTGTGTGCATGTTGTGGTGTTTTCACCAGTGCGTGTGTGTGTAGTGTTTGCACTGGGTGTGTCACACAGAGTCACTGGACTACAGAGATACTCCCTCTGCAGGAGCCAGACAGGGACCATTCAGTTGCAAATGGCTTTCTTCCTGCCTATGTGAGAAGCACAGAGTCCTTCAGGTGAGAAAGTCAAACAAAGAACTTGTATACATATAAAAAGAGGGGAGATCTTTTTCCCTAAGGCTCAGTTGGGAGAAGAAACTTTGCTGGCTAACGAGCTAAGGGCAAAAGCCCAGCCCCACGTTGGGCGCCACTGTCACAGGGTTGGGGTCCACTACCCCCACGTTTCTAGGTTGGGTGATTCAGTTTCCCTCACTTGCAGCCCGTCTGAATCAGTTCTCTCTCTAGCTGGTTCAGTTCTGCAAA
Organism: Sphenodon punctatus; assembly: GCA_003113815.1. Taxonomy (NCBI): domain Eukaryota; kingdom Metazoa; phylum Chordata; class Lepidosauria; order Sphenodontia; family Sphenodontidae; genus Sphenodon; species Sphenodon punctatus. The sequence continues at coordinate 195,219 of QEPC01005523.1, forward strand.
GGGGGGCTACACTTCTGTCACCCAGAGACTTCCCGTTCTCAGACACTCTCTCTCTGGGTTCGCAAGTGCTTGAGGGCACAAGATGCTCAGGCTGTGTTCCCCAATGTGAGACAACGGAAAGCACTGCTTAGTAAAGAAGAAAGTTTATTGATTACATAAACAAAGCTAGTTTGAACACAGAGTGGCAAATAAAACAAAACAAATAACGCAATCCTAGTCTGTACTGAGTAAGTCCCTAGTTAAGATCTTACCCTACAGAAGTCAATTACTCAGCTAGATGTAGTGAGCCTGGACTCTTGCCCTTAGCTCGTTAGCCGGCAAAGTTTCTTCTCCCAACTGAGCCTTAGGGAAAAAGATCTCCCCTCTTTTTATATGCATCCAAGTTCTTTGTTTGACTTTCTCACCTGGAGGACTCTGTGCTTCTCACGTAGGCAGGAAGAAAACCATTTGCAAGTGAATGGTCCCTGTCTGGCTCCTGCAGAGGTGTTGCCAGGCTTCTCCGAATACACATTCGGCCTGGCTCTGTCTCTCTCCGTTGCATGAAGTGAGTTTCCAGTTCTCAGCGTTTACATTACATACATGTTTGACCTTTACTGTTACATATTTGTTAGACCTGTAGTCCAGTATCTCTGTGTGACATGGACCCCAACCCCATGACAGGGTGTGTGTGTGTGTGTGCATGTTGTGGCATTTGCACCAGTGTGTGTGTGTGTAGTGTTTGCACCAGTCTGTGTGTGCATGCCCCGCCCCTCCCCAATACAATAGACACATGGCACAAGGGGTTGTATGGCCACAGGGAGGCTGTTTATTGCAGAGACCAATCCCCCCACACACACAACAGGGTCTCTGGCGCGGGGCAGGGGCAGAGCCTGGTTCTTCCCCGTGCAGCCGCCCCACAGCTGGGTGCTGCATGGTGTGGTGGGGCCCCCTGCTGGAAGCTGTGGGAACCCCTCCCTAGCTCCTTGTCCGACCTCCTTCGGTTTTACTCCCCCTGGCCCCCACGTGCACCGTGCAGAGCTCCCCGCTCCGTGGTGGCGGGGCCCCAGACCCTGTAGAGCCCCAGGAATGGGGGCCTGAGGCCTCCATGAGCCAGGATCACACACACACACACCCCCATCCATCCCTCTAGCTCCATCCTCCTCCTAACTCTGACATGCAGACATGCTTGTTCCCTTAACCGGGTCCTTCTTCCTCTGCTCGCTCCTGGGACCTTTCCCACTTAGCTCGCCCCTGCTGAGATGCAGCTGCCTCTGGGGTGGGGGTGGCTGTTTATACGAGGATCCCTCGCCCGGGGCTGAGATGCAGCTGCCTCTGGGGTGGGGGCGGCTGTTTCTACGGGGATCCCTCGCCCGGGGCTGAAAGGCAGCTGCCTCTGGGGTGGGGGCGGCTGTTTCTACGGGGATCCCTCGCCCGGGCTGAGATGCAGCTGCCTCTGGGGTGGTGCGGCTGTTTATATGAGGATTCCCTCGCCCGGGGCGGAGATGCAGCTGCCTCTGGGGTGGTGCGGCTGTTTATACAGGGATCCCTCGCCCGGGCTGAGATGCAGCTGCCTCTGGGGTGGGGGGGTGGCTGTTTATATGAGGATCCCTCGCCCGGGCTGAGAGGCAGCTGCCTCTGGGGTGGGGGCGGCTGTTTCTACAGGGATCCCTCGCCGGGGCTGAGATGCAGCTGCCTCTGGGGTGGGGGGGGCGGTTTATAGAGGGATCGCATGCCCGGGGCTGAGATGCAGCTGCCTCTGGGGTGGGGGCGGCTGTTTATACAGGGATCCCTCGCCCGGGGCTGAGATGCAGCTGCCTCTGGGGTGGGGGCGGCTGTTTATACAGGGATCCCTCGCCCGGGGCTGAGATGCAGCTGCCTCTGGGGTGGGGGCGGCTGTTTATACAGGGATCCCTCGCCCGGGGCTGAGATGCAGCTGCCTCTGGGGTGGGGGCGGCTGTTTATACAGGGATCCCTCGCCCGGGGCTGAGATGCAGCTGCCTCTGGGGTGGGGGCGGCTGTTTATACAGGGATCCCTCGCCCGGGGCTGAGATGCAGCTGCCTCTGGGGTGGGGGCGGCTGTTTATACAGGGATCCCTCGCCCGGGGCTGAGATGCAGCTGCCTCTGGGGTGGGGGCGGCTGTTTATACAGGGATCCCTCGCCCGGGGCTGAGATGCAGCTGCCTCTGGGGTGGGGGCGGCTGTTTATACAGGGATCCCTCGCCCGGGGCTGAGATGCAGCTGCCTCTGGGGTGGGGGCGGCTGTTTATACAGGGATCCCTCGCCCGGGGCTGAGATGCAGCTGCCTCTGGGGTGGGGGCGGCTGTTTATACAGGGATCCCTCGCCCGGGGCTGAGATGCAGCTGCCTCTGGGGTGGGGGCGGCTGTTTATACAGGGATCCCTCGCCCGGGGCTGAGATGCAGCTGCCTCTGGGGTGGGGGCGGCTGTTTATACAGGGATCCCTCGCCCGGGGCTGAGATGCAGCTGCCTCTGGGGTGGGGGAGGCCGTTTCTACAGGGATCCCTCGCCCGGGCTGAGATGCAGCTGCCTCTGGGGTGGGGGAGGCCGTTTCTACAGGGATCCCTCACCCGGGCTGAGATGCAGCTGCCTCTGGGGTGGGGGAGGCCGTTTCTACAGGGATCCCTCGCCCGGGCTGAGATGCAGCTGCCTCTGGGGTGGGGGCGGCCGTTTCTACAGGGATCCGCTGGAGCATGACCCCTGGAAAAGGCAGGGCTGAGCCCCTTCCTCCTCAGGGCTGGCTGAGCAGGACCTCCAGCCAGCAGGGGCAGGCGGTGACGATCTGGCGGGAGTAGCGGGGCCCCCAGCCCTTGCCGAAGCTGATGCGGACGGTGTTGGGGTCGCAGGGCCCACGCCCCGGTTCCTGGTGCCCGGCCAGGCTCCTCGCCTGCTCGTAGTCAAAGACCTTGTCAGAGTAGCCAGGCAGCAGCTTCCGCACGGTCGGGCTGCGGGGGCCGAGGGGCCCCAGTGTGGCGGAGCTGACAAAGAGGGGGTGGTCGCTGCGGTTGTAGGCCCAGACCCCCCCCGGCTCGCGGCTCAGCACCAGCCCCCGGCCGATGCGGCCCCGCACCCGCTGCACCGCCCGGCTGCAGCTCCCGGATGCCAGCTCGCCCAGGCAGAAGCCACTGCCCGCCGGCAGCTCCGAGAAGACGCTGACCGAGTCCTCGTCCACGGCGTAGAGGCAGCCGACACGCGTGCGGTGCTCCCAGTAGGCCAGTCTGCACCAGCAGCCGCCCTTCCTGGGGTGTCGGGACCCACTGGGCTCTGCGGGGACAAGAGGAACTTGTGAGTCGCGGATTCAGCGCCCCCCCCCCCGAGACCTGACTCCCCCTCCCCCCTCATCCGGCCCAAGCTTATTGTGGAGACATTGTCGCTGCTGCAAAGCACCCAAGCCTCTTCATTCAGGGCTGAGATGCAGCTGCCTCTGGGGTGGGGGCGGCTGTTTCTACAGGGATCCCTCGCCCGGGGCTGAGATGCAGCTGCCTCTGGGGTGGGGGCGGCTGTTTCTACAGGGATCCCTTGTCTGGCTCCTGGAGCCTCTTTCCCATTCCCATCCACTCGTTGGAGGTGCTGGGCACCGCGTCGCCGCTGGGCCTGCGCGGATAGGATGTCTGAGCACAACGCGCCCTGCCCCAGGCAGGGGAGTGAGTCCCCCAGGGGCAGAGTGGGTCGTGCTGTGGGGCTGGACGGTCCTGGCGCCTCCCCCTGGGGGAGCTCCCAGCTTGTAGGGGAGGGAGGCCTTGTCCCAGGCCGCTGGGTGGCCGGATGCCAGGGCGGCACTTCCCCCCAGGCTGGTGGGAGCCAGCTCCGGAGGCAGCCGGCCGCGGCCCAGCGGCTGAGACAGGATGCCTGTCTCGGGGGGGGGGGGTCAGGCATGAGACATTACCCTGCCAGGGCGAGGTCAAGGTGCTGGCGGTGCCCAAGGAGCCGGAGCGGCGGGGGACTCGGTCGTAGGGGGGTGGCGGGCTCTCTGCAAGAGAAGGAGAGGAGAGGAGGGGGTGAACGGCTGGCTCCTCCAGCCCCGCCAGGGCGGCACCCCCAGATGGAGAAGCCGACAATCTCAGTGGCGTAGGGTCCGGCTGCACGGTGCAATCCTGCTGGGGAGATCCCGCAGCCCCTGCTCCCCAAGAATGGCCTTTCTTCCCCCCACCCCTGTGCCAAAGCCCCGGAAGGTCGTTCCCCCCACTCACCGGGCGCGGCCAGCCGGCCGAGGTGGTGCGGGTTGCAGCAGAGCGCGGTGCCCTCGCCCCCCAAGCTCCGGCAGCAGCTGAGACGCTTGAGCTGGTTGAGGTGCCGGAGGTCAGGCCAGCGGTAGAGGCGGCAGAGCAGCAGTGGGGCGGGCAGGGCTGGCTTGGCCCCTCGCGGCTCTGCCCGGGGCACCCAGACGCAGCCCGACTGCCCGGCGCCCTGGCGTTCCACCACCTGCGCCAGCAGCTCCAGCTCCTCTTCCTTCAGCTTCTTGAAGAGGGTGTGAGCGGCGGCTTTGAGGGCCACGTGCCCGTCCTCGGGGGCAGACCCCGGGCAGCGATTCCTCCACAGCCGCCGCCCCAGGTTGGCTCGCCGGGAATGGAACATGAGCTGTGGGGCCGGGAGAGAGAGGTCACTGTCCCCAGCCCCAGAGCACGGCCCTTGAGTGGAGACAGACCCCCTGCAGCCCCAGCTGGACAGGCGGCATCTGTGCCCCTTGCCCGCCTGAGCCGTCCCAGTGTCACCCCCATCCCGGCTCCCAGAGCGGGGCCTGCTTGTGCTCTCGCTGGGGCCTAAACCCCAGGGTCACGCAGCCGCTCAGCCTGGCTTGGAGGACTGGGCTGGGGGGGTGGCAGCTCCAGCTGGGGGGCCGGCTGCACTGGGGGCCCCTGCTCAGGCAGAACTGGAGGGGCTGGCGAGGGCGGGGGGAGGGGGCTGAGTCTTGGAGCCCACAGGAGCAAAGGGACAGAGACCCCAGGGGCCTAGTATATCAGCCCTGACACACCTACTTGCACATTCACACACACACAGTGTTGCACACAGCTCACACGCATGCACAGTGACACAGGTACAGATCACACACACAGTGTTGCACACAGCTCACACGCGTGGACAGTGACACAGGTACACATCACACACACACAGTGTTGCACACAGCTCACGCATGCACAGTGACACAGGTACACATTACACACACAGTGTTGCACA
>QEPC01005523.1:214598-230626 GCA_003113815.1 Sphenodon punctatus
GCATCTTCATGAATGTTAGACCCCTTGTCTCTCCCTCTGTTCCCCTTCCTAAGTCTCTCCCCCAGCTCCTGTCTCTCAGATTGTAAGCCCTAGGGGCAGGGACCGTGTCTATTTTATTACTTTGTAAAGTGCCAGGTACACTGCTGGCGCTATATAAATGTTTGTTAATAATAATAATAATAATTGTACCTAAGCCAGGCACGTGCCCCTGCATCTCCTGTCCTTGGCCATCCTAGACTGGAAGCCCCTTGGGGCAGAGCCACCCCACCTCTACACCCAACAGCAGCCTGCAGCAGAAAGGGCCCCCCCGAGGCTATTCGGAGTGGCCAAGCCCCCGCCACGTCTCCCCCGGCTGCACAGCCCCAGGTCCAGCATGCACAGGCCTCTAGCCGCCCCAAGGAGCGTGCCAATTCTCTCCTGGAGGCGTGAGGACATGCCATCCTCCCAGCTGACCTGGTTCATGGATCATGTAGTGGACCCAGCCCTGGCTCTGCTGGACGCCGAGGTTCCTCCACTCTGACTCGGACATCAGGTGGGTTTTGGGGACCAGCTTGGCGATGTCCTTTGGCAGCATCACATGCCTGTTGGAGGAGAAAGAGCACAGCTGGTTCAGGGCTGGGGTGAGGAAGGGGATGCAACCTGTCTCTTATACACATCTAGATGTGTATAAGAGACAGATTCAGAAGTCCTGGCTCCCAGCCCCCCTCCGCTCTAACCCACTAGCCCCCACCCCACTCCCCTCGCAGAGAACCCAGGAGTCCTGACTCCCAGCCCCCCCTGCTCTCACCCACTAGCCCCCACTCCCAGAGAACCCAGGAGTCCTGGCTCCCAGCCCCCCTGCTTTAACCCACTAGCCCCCACCCCACCCCCCTCCCAGAGAACCCAGCAGTTCGGGCTCCCGCTCTACCTGATTTCGTTGATTCTAGTGACTGAAGCCTCTGTTTCTCCCATTGGCTGCTTCTGCTGTCCATCCCCCGCCCCCTCTCTCTTCCTATTGGGGGATTCGGCTAGCCGCACTCGCTCTGATTGGCCAGCCTCCTCTCCACCGCTGAGGTTAGAGGCTCCGCCTCTGTCGCGGTCGGCACCATTGCAAGGGGAGGGGGGCGCCATGGAATATCCCAAGGGGAGAGGTTTTAGCCCCGCCCTTCCTGGAGCCAGAGACGTGTGTGAGAGGAGCCACGCCCCCTCCAGGGGCAGATTGCCCAGGGCAACCCCGTGGCCTGGAGCTGCCGCTAGGGGGTCACCCAGCTAGAGTTTTCCAGGCACTTCTGGAACCCAGGTTGCAGGGCCTGCCCTGGCCCCTAGGGCAGCAATGCAGGTTTCCGCAGGAGCTTGGGAGGGTGGCCCCGCTCGCAGGGTACTAGCCACCCATGCACATTGCCCCAGAACACGGATGAACAATGCCCCTGGCAGGCCCTGCTGCAGCACGGAGTGTTCTGAAGGCCTTGGTGCCCCCTCCCTGCTTGTCCCCACCAGCCCCGGCAGGGCCATTTGGAAAGTGACCACAAGCTCCTGGCAGCGCTGGGGCGCCCGTGGGGCATCCCCAATGTGGATCCCCCCCACCACTCCCTTCCCCTGAGCTCAGCCTGGCAGCGCTGGGGCGCCCGTGGGGCATCCCCAATGTGGATCCCCCCCCCCACTCCCTTCCCCTGAGCTCAGCCTGGCAGCGCTGGGGCGCCCGTGGGGCATCCCCCCACACCTCTCCGCTCCCTTCCCCTGAGCTCAGCCTGGCAGCGCTGGGGCGCCCGTGGGGCATCCCCCCACACCTCTCCGCTCCCTTCCCCTGAGCTCAGCCTGGCAGCGCTGGGGCGCCCGTGGGGCATCCCCCCACCCCTCTCCGCTCCCTTCCCCTGAGCTCAGCCTGGCAGCGCTGGGGCGCCCGTGGGGCATCCCCCCACACCTCTCCGCTCCCTTCCCCTGAGCTCAGCCTGGCAGCGCTGGGGCGCCCGTGGGGCATCCCCCCACGCCTCTCCGCTCCCTTCCCCTGAGCTCAGCCTGGCAGCGCTGGGCCGCCCGTGGGGCATCCCCCCCACGCCTCTCCGCTCCCTTCCCCTGAGCTCAGCCTGGCAGGGCATGGGGCCTGCAGGAATGGGATCCAGGGGCCAGAAAGGGTGTCACGTACCAGGCAGTCCCCGCTGCTGGCACAGAACCGCCTGCTCCCCCCCCCCCCCGCACTGACGGCAACACCGAACAGCGCCTCCCTCCCCAGCACCCAGGCCCGTGTCTCGGCCCCCGGAGCAGCCCGGCAAGATGCAGGACGGGGTGGGGGAAGGTGTCTAAAAACACCATTAACTGTCAGGCTAGCTCTGACGCAACCCCTGGCTCCGGCTCCCGCCCCCAGGGGCAAAGGTAGTTTATTGCCGGCACCGGCTCTCGCCATGGCCCAAACAAACAACAGACTAACATACATCAACTAAAATTAAAATAAACGACACAATCCTACCAAATATACGTAGGAATATAAATATTGATAGGCTAGGTTTCACTAGCCCCAAAACATTGTGTCATAAAAATCCTCATAAACAAGCTATTTAAAAAGTTACAAGCTAACACATCCAAAGGGAATGCACTCCAGCTACACATCTTACCGCCCAACACCTGTAACTGCTTCCAACCCAAAAAGGGCGTAAAACAGGCCAAGCACCCTAGCGGGATTGTGGATCCCTGCAGTGGCCCACGTTTTCACTAGGACAGGGTCTGTCTGTCACGAAGGAACATAGTGTCACACACGTGTGGTGCTGGCCTACGCGGAGGCTACAAGGCTAGTAAATATGTAAAGCTGGAGGTCAAACATCGATGTAACCTTGAGAACTGACAGCTCAGTTCCTGTAATTATGTGCTGTTAACTGACAGCCGGGAAACTCCAGGAAGCGTAGAATGTGTATTCGGGAAGCCTAGCCAGACAGAAACCCATTTACTTGCAAATTAAGCTTCCTGTTTGCCTGGGTTGCCTATGCGAGGAAACACACAAGCTCATGAGTGGGAAAGTTCAAACAAAGAGACCATGAAAAGGTATTTAAAGGGAGACAAGACAAAGGAGAGGACAGAGCCATCTGGAGCAATCTCATCTGCATCCTGGATCCTGCCAGCGAGCAAGGCTGGGAGACATGCACTGAGACCAGGACTTCGCTTTCTAACCTTAAGAACTGGAGCCCGGCCAACATCACCAAACTGGCTGTGTATCAGCTGATTTTATGGACCCTTGTAGGGTAAGATTCTTATCTAGGAACTCAACCAGCATAGATTAGGAATGTGTTATATTTACATTTGATTTCTAGTTACCACTCTGTATCAGCTATCTTGCTTATGTAATCAATAAACTTACTTCTTATCTTTATGAAGAAGTGTCTGTGTCTAACACTGGAAACACAACGAGCTACAAGAATTTTCAAGCTTTGGGACCCCAGAGGGAAAGAGTCTGTAAATGGGAAGGATCGGGCCCTTGTCCCTGCTACAGGATTGAATCAGCTAGAGAGAAAACCTGATTCAAGTGAGCTGTGAGCGAGGGAAACTGAGTCACTCAAACCCGGTAAAGTGGGGGTGCGGACCCCCAACCCGTGACACTGTCACAAAGAGATACTGGACTATAGGTCTAACAAACATGTAAAGCTGAAGGTTAAACACGTATGTAATATTAATTAATTATTATTATTATAAGCATTTATATAGCGCCAGCGATGTACCTGGCACTTACAAAGAACAAGATAGACACGGTCCCTGACCGAGAGTTTACAATCTAAAGCCAGGGGGAGGGGAGGCAGGGAAGGGGGAACAGAGGGAGAGACAAGGGATGCGACATTCACGAGGATGTGAGAGCTCAGGTACAAACACGTGCTTGGGTTGGTTACAGTAAATTGGGAGTTTGCAGATAACAGGTGGGGGATAATGCTGGGTGGGGATGCTTAGGGTACTCACTCCATGTAATGTAAAACTGAGAACTAGAAACTCAATCCAAGCAGCGGAGAGAGACAAAAGATAGGCCAATGTGTATTCACCACCGAAACCAGACATACCCCATGGAGTTGCAAATTAAGCTCTTCCTGGGCCTACCTGCTGGTAAACAAGGCTTCTCCAGGGCGGGAAAATCATACAAAGGGATCGCAGAGGTATTTAAGGAAACATCTTTGCCATCAGAGAGACAATTGGAATTCAATTCAACCTCTGACTCTGAGGAGTCTTGGACTGCAGCTGGAAGGCATCAGCTCACCTGCCAGTCAGACTGCTGGAACCATGGACTGAGAAAAAGAACTTTGATTCTAACCAATTTAAGATTGGCGCCCCGCCGCCTTACATCACTAGCCGAGAAAGGGACTTTTATAGGGTAAGACTTTAACAAGGGATTCACACAGTACAGATTAGGAACGCGTTATTTTGGTTACTTTATTAGCCACTCTGTGCCAAACTATCTTTGCTTATGTAATCAATAAACTTTCTTATTCACTAAGAAAGTGTCTGTTGTCTAGCACTGGGGACACAATCTGAGTACTTGCGCTTGCAAGCACTGGCAAACCCAGAGAGAGAGAGTGTGTAAATGGGAAGTTCCTGGGAGTTTGGGAGACAACAGGATTATCCCACTTGCAGGACTGAATCGGCCAGAGAGAGAACTGGTTCAGGTGGGCTGCAGTCACCCAACCCAGGAAAGTGGGGTAGCGGATCCCCAAAACCGTGACAGTGGTGCCCAACGAGAAGGGTTACGTTCAGAACTGTGTGCCAATGTGTAGAAAGGCATAGGAGGACAACCAAGAGTGGGATCCTCTGAGGGGAGTAAATCCCGAATCTGAAGCACCTTCTGGAACTCAACTCAGAGTGGAATAAGCAAATCTTTGACCCGAGTGGGCAGTGCTTGTTGTTTTAATGTTGATTTCGGGTGCCAGGGCCAGATATCAACATAGGGCTGCCAAAGCATTTTCACCACCCGAGGTCAGAGCTGAGCAGGGAAGCCCGAAAGAGAGGTCTCGAAGTAGAGGGACAAACTAAACAACAACTGAAGCAGCTGATACGAGCTTTTGAGAGGATGAGCACGAACGGGCCGAGAACGGGTTTGCAAACCCCCACCCTCCCCGACCCGCAAGCGGGAGCTGGAAGCCCTGGAGACGGCCAGGGACGTGGCTCAAAGGCAAGACATTGAGCTGGTCAAACTGAAAATGGATCAGGAGTTTAGACAAACAGAACCACCCCTAGGGCCTTGGAAAGGGTCGTCTCCGCCCCCTAGGTATATTGTTCCAGGCCACTTCATATACATAGGTGGCCACCCTACCCCCGAGGGAGTTGGACCCCAGGGAAGGGCCCCCCCAGTTTATCTTTGCCCTGGGCTAAGGTTGCGAGATGGGCCATGTCTTTTTCATAGATATCCTGGAAACTTTGGCTTATCTGGCAACTCTCCCCTGGGCCCTGCTAATTCTAAATGGCAGCCCTCCAGATCGACTGTGCCAAGGCAGGAGCTGGCGATATAAGGTGGCACGGTTAGCTGGGTCCCCCTCTCTTAGACAGAAGGACATTGAAGGTTGTGTGCAAAAAGGAGGCTCAGTAAGTCGTAGGGAGCGAGGAGGCTGCTGAAGAGATTTCTCTTTGCAGGGGCAGGAAATCCTTCCTTGGGGTGTGCGGCCGGACTAGACTACCCTTCCAGTTCTAAGACAGAGAGCCCCTGTCAAAGCAAACCTTTGGGTTGGCAGGAAAGCACTTTCCAAAGGGAGGGAACTTGCATCCCCGAGAGCGAGTCACTGGGAGCTGGTTCTAGCGAATGCCCGGAAAGACCCAAGGCTTGATTCAGATCATGGCTCTCGGTTTCCGAACCAGTGATGAGTTTCTGTTCCGACGTGCAGAGCGCTCGCTGAGAGGCAACAGCCCCAGCTCTAGCCTTGCTATGGGCAGGACCCCATTACAGGCGATTTCCAGGGCTCCCCCGGTACTCGCAGAAACAGGAGACTCCAGCGCACTGGCGAAGGAACAAGCCATGGCCAGAAGCAGTCGTGTGCATCGACAGCAAGCTCCAGGCACCCAAGCAGGATGTAAACCAGTGGGTCTCCAACTGGGGGGCATGGAGGGTATTCTGGGGCCTGGGGAGGGGGGGATCCCAGCCAGCAAACACCTTGCTCTGAGCCAGGGAGAGTCTCCAAAACCATGGAGCGGCGACGGGGAGAGGATACACAACTGTCCCAGCTGAACGGCTGTGGCTCTAATCCAGCAGAGCAAGGTAGAGACAGCGCCCACAGCGGGAAATAAAGCTGCACCAATCCCAGCTAGAAGCCAGGCCTGCCTCTTTTTCAAAACTGGAAGGAAGATTAACCACTCGGTCAGGGAGAAGGGGGATTCTCCATCCTGTAGCCCCAACCAAGTTCTCAGGCTGGCCCCGAGCTGGAGGAAATCCTCCAGCGCCGCACGGGGCGAGATGCTAACAAGTTCCCCAAGTGTTTGTTCATCGGTTTTGGGGAATGAGGTTTCCAAAGAGCAACTGAGATTAGGTCACGTTGGAGGTCAGGACCTTGCAGAGCTATTACTCTGGGCAAGATGAACACTCGTTAGGCCTGGGCCTACAACACCCGCTCAGAGAAAGCCCCGGCCTGGCCCGGCCGCAAGAAAAGGTGGCAGAGGGGATCCGTTTGGAGAGAGAAAAGGAAACCCAGGTATAAAAGAATTGGCTCTTTATTGAGAGGCTTTTATAACAGAACTTGAGCAAACATTTCCTGAATCATTTCAGAAGTTCCAAAGTCCAAACCCAAACAGAAAGCAGGAGCATCTGCCTGGAGAAAAGGCGACTCGGAGAGAGCCTGGAGGAAGAGGCAGAAACTCTGCCATCTGCCAAACAATGCTAAAATATCCATGCTTCGACTGTTTACGTCTCTTTCAATCCTTCCAGGCAGCGAGATGGATGGGGCGGCGGCGGCGGCGCTGGTTCCCTTGTGAAAGCCAGTCTGTTTCCCAGCCACTGGTGTCATGCTGATTGGATCTGCTGGATGCCACGGTCCCCAGCCTCCTTAGCCAACAGTTAACCCAACGCTTCGAAAGGTGCTTGGATCTAAGCCGGAAGGCAGGGAGGGCGGAGGGGGCTCTGTGGCCAGGTCAGGCCAGGCCAGGCAGACGCAGGCTCACTTCTCTGCTTTCTTTGGCAGGGGCCTTCGGAAGAGCAAGATGTGGGGCTCTAAGGGGAGAAAGCAGGCCAAGGGTTAAGACCGTCGGTGATCTAACCTGGCAGCCAGCCCTTGGGTTAGAGGAGCATCCCTTCACATTGCCAGCTCCCAAACCAGCACCTCCCCCCAACTCCCAGAGCAGCAGAGCCGCAATTAGTAGCAGCTCTCGCACTGGCCTGGCAACAGGACCCTTCTCCTCCCTTGTACCTCACCTCTTAAAACTCACCTCTTTCGCTCTGCTCTGTTTGACTCTTTATCCTGCTGAGTCACTATTCCTAGACCTACGATCAGTTTACCCTTATCCTTGCCACATGGACCTGCCTGCTGTCATTCTCATCGTAACTAAGCCAAGTACGTGCACTTGAGACCTCGCATCTTCATGAATGTTAGACCCCTTGTCTCTCCCTCTGTTCCCCTTCCTAAGTCTCTCCCCCAGCTCCTGTCTCTCAGATTGTAAGCCCTAGGGGCAGGGACCGTGTCTATTTTATTACTTTGTAAAGTGCCAGGTACACTGCTGGCGCTATATAAATGTTTGTTAATAATAATAATAATAATTGTACCTAAGCCAGGCACGTGCCCCTGCATCTCCTGTCCTTGGCCATCCTAGACTGGAAGCCCCTTGGGGCAGAGCCACCCCACCTCTACACCCAACAGCAGCCTGCAGCAGAAAGGGCCCCCCCGAGGCTATTCGGAGTGGCCAAGCCCCCGCCACGTCTCCCCCGGCTGCACAGCCCCAGGTCCAGCATGCACAGGCCTCTAGCCGCCCCAAGGAGCGTGCCAATTCTCTCCTGGAGGCGTGAGGACATGCCATCCTCCCAGCTGACCTGGTTCATGGATCATGTAGTGGACCCAGCCCTGGCTCTGCTGGACGCCGAGGTTCCTCCACTCGGACTCGGACATCAGGTGGGTTTTGGGGACCAGCTTGGCGATGTCCTTTGGCAGCATCACATGCCTGTTGGAGGAGAAAGAGCACAGCTGGCTTAGCTCTGCCCGCAGACATGCCCCGTCGACTGGAGACTTGTGTCACGGCGGGGCAGGAGGCCAGACAGGAGAGATACGGGGACTATAGCTCTAACAGAGATGTAAAGCTGGATGTAATGTTGAGAACTGACAGCTCAGTTCATGTAATTATGTAGTGTAAACTAAGAGGTGGGAAATCCCTCCAGGAAGGCAGAGAGATAAGAACGTGTATTCGGGAAGTCTAGCCAGACAGAAGCCAATTTAGATGCAAATGGACCTTCCTGTTTACCTCTCCGGTGACAAACCTCAGGTTTCCCCAAGGCGGGAAGAAGTAACAAAGACTTCGAAAGGGGTATTTAAGAAAGCAGACACGACAAAGAGAAGCCAGTATTAAGTCATCTTCTGCTACCTCTTGGAGAGAACTCATCCCCATCTTGCCTGCCAGCAAGGAGACCGCTGGAACTATGGACTGAGAGGACAGACTTTGCTTTCTAGCAACTCTAAGACTGAAGACGCAGTCGCTTACATCACTGACGGAGATAAAAGAACACACACGGACTATTTTATAGGGTAAGATTTATATAGGGATCCTCCCAGCATAGACTAGGATGTGTTATATTACTTTTCATTTTGATTAGCCACTCTGTATCAAACTATATCGGCTTATGTAATCAATAAACTTTCTTCTTATCTTTATGAAGATGTGTCTGTGTCTGACATTGGAAACGCAACGAGCCACTTGAGTTTTCAAACTCTCGCGAGCCCAGAGAGAGAGAGAGAGTGAGTCAGTCTGTAACGGGGAGCTTTCTGGGAGTTGGGGGTGGGAAAGAGATTCTCCCTGTAGCAGAACTGGACCAAAGAGAGAGAGAATTGGTTCAGGTGGGCTGCAAGGAGGGAAACTGAGTCACCCAACCCAGGAAAGTGGGGTGTTGGACCCGCAAACCCATGACAACTTGCTCTCCTGCAACATGGCCGCTGTTCCAGCCCTGGCGAGAATACCCAAATTGGGGCACAACTTTCAGTGTGGAGCTGCTTATAAAGGGACAGAACTGCCCCATCAGGCCCATCGTTATTCAGAGGGGTAACACCCGATTCCCCCAGACACAGAGCCGAGACCGGTACGTTGAGAAGGGCCTCTGGGCTCATCCAGTCGAACAGACACACGTGCTCCCCTGCCTGGTTTTCAGACAACTCTTTTGGAACCTGGAATTAACCTGCTCAGGGTGGACGCAGCTGTAGATGGTCTACATGTTGGACAGTACTAACACAATATATAAAGATGGACACTAGCGATAGCTCAACCTGCCTGAAAGCAAGATATTAACTGAGCCTGAAGGGGGGGAGGGGGGGTTTAAAAATATGTGGAAAGTTGGGGACTCCACAAAGGGGATGGGATAAGGGAAATTCCACACTAGAGTAATAGTCATCAGCCACCAGACAATGTGAGAGAAACAGAGTGGCACAAGTTGGTGGATATAACTGGATGTAAGAGATGGGAAAGTTGTACTTTACAGAAAATGCAAAATAAAATAAAATAAAATAAAAAAGAACTGAGGGCTGGCAGCTCGTGGAGGGAAGGACAAGAGTCTGCTACCTTGGAGGGAGGGTTCCTAGGGTGGCGTTACAGACCACACTTCCCTGCTGTGCGATGGCCAACAGGCTGCCTGGCAAAGCACCATGAGACGCCCATCTCCGGCAAAGAGGACACACACACACACCCCACGGACAGGGAGCCGCGTCCCCACCTGCTCCTTTCCCATAGACTCGGTGGGCAGGACGGGGTCCCTCCGTAACCCCAGACAGAGGCCAAGACAAGCAAAGTCTGGGAACTATCGCTGGGATCACAAGCCCACGTGGCTGGAAAGCAGTGCCCGCGTGGCACAGACTGCCCGGCAGCACAAGGCCCTGGCTGGCAAACGGGCCACGTGGGCACAGTCCCGGGCAAGGCCCAGCCTGGCAAAGGAATCCTTGACATACATTTTACAGCCCCAAACATCCCTGCCAAGAGGCCCTGTCAGGCCACGCTCCCTGAGCCCCGGGCTCCACAGAGCCATTCTCAGCTCCGTTTGCAATAACGTTCACCCCAAACCCTGCAACCACCTGCTCAAACTCAAAGTCCCCGCTAACCCAACGCCCACCCAAGCAGTGATACTGCCCCTTCCCCCCAGGTCTGCCACCCTCTCCCCCTCTCATGGATGCCTCCTCCTTCGACCAGGAAACAGCCCTGCCACCTTCCCCCACTCTCCCTCCAATCAGCCTCCTGTCACTGACACCAACCCCGTCAATCTGTGACTAAGCTGAGCCGAGTCGCGGATCTAACCTCCCTTCCCCAAACCAATGCCGCCCCTTTCCTGCTCCCCGGTGCCAGCACCCCAACCCTTTCACAGCGACCCCCATCCCATGTGGGGTGAAGATCATGAAACCAACATACGTGTTAGAGACATGTTCAGAAACGAATTCTTGGTGTTCACATTTATAGGCCCGTGTTTGGGGTCCTACAACTCAAAAGTGAGAGAGGAATGCAAAACATTATGAAATACTGAATGGAAACTTTGTATGCAAGAGATATGAAGTGAGAACACGTTCTAAGCTATGAAACTGGAATCAATCCCAAACCCAGCCTGAGAGCCCAGCAGACCTGCTGTCTGGGGCAGTGGTGGTAAGAAACGCAAACGCCTTCTACCTGGCCTGCAAGGAGGCTCTGGGACAGGGATTCTCAAGCTGGTGCTCCCCAAGCCAGCTGCCAGGACTGCTCAGGGGTCCTTCAGACACTCCTCCTTTCGACTGAATTCAAAAGAATTAATGCAGAGGGGTGTCATCCCGTGCCGCCGTGCTTGCTTGCGGGGGGGGGGGAGGCTGCGGAACTCGCCCCCCCCCGGCTGATCAAGCCGCCACACCTCCTGTGGCTGAACCGGTGACACCGGCACTTGGGGGATCCCCGAGGCAGCCCGCTACCGCACTGACAGCGCGGACCCCCGGCCGTCGGCCTCACGTGACCCGGGATCGCCGCCTGTGCCGTTGCGGCGCTCTGCCCGGCTACAGGCATGGCAGGGGTGGAGCCCGGCACCGCGAGGCACACAGCGCTGGTAAACAGAGCGGAGAAACCGGCCCGTGAGCAAGCGAAGTTTAAACCCTGGTGATATTTGTGTGTGGAATCATTGGCAGCGCTTGTGCCCCTTGTCCCTCTTCCCTGTGGGGGGGTGCGGTGCAAGACCCTCCCCGGGCTTCCCTCCTCACACCCTGGCGAGTGAGAAAGCCCCAGCCCTGTGCCCTGTTATCCCCCACCAGTCTTACCAGCTTCCCCTCCCTGTGCGTGAGCAGGCACAGTGTGTGTGGCGGGTCCGAGACCACGTTCTCCTTCCTACGCTCATCTGGTTAAAGTCACAAGGTCACCCTCCTATCCTGACGGCACCGTTTCCCCCGTAGACTTAATCGATGCATATTTATGCAAATCATTCATGCAAATGATGCAATGCTCCCAAGTAGTCACGTCCGTCACTGGGAGAAGGCTGAGAACCCCTCGCTCTAGAAGAGCCATCGCCGGACAAAGAGAGATTCCTTCATTCGTCCTGACTGGGCCAAGTAAGAAGCCCGTGTACGAGGCAGGCTCCTCACGGCTGTGAAAGAGGAAGGCTTGAAGCAGGAAGCCTTGACCGCTTAGGGTAAGATTAGCTTACAACTCACCGCGTAAGTTACGACTGCGCTCCCTTCATAGAGAGCTGGTTTTATTGCTCCGTCGGCCTAAGGGTAGTTCCCAAAAGGAGACTCAAACCAGCGTTCGGTCCGGTCTGTCTCTCACAGGGTCTGCCTGCTTGCTACAAATCCAGGAGCCGAGATCCAGCAGCAACGGCTGTCGGCCCGGCCGCTTCGCTGTTTAGTTCCTGTACGTCGGCACACAGTTTGGGGGTATTTTGTTTTCCCATTCTGGCTTGCCGCTCTGATGGGATCGGGACCTCTCTGCCCCGCTCTGGGCTGGCTGTGACTCGGTTTCCCCACTGACCACACCTACTGGATCAGCCCCCTCCAGAAACTGTTCCAGCTCGTAAGGGGCTGGCTCTCGCGGTCACCTTTACCTCGGAGCCTCCCAGTGACAGAAATGAAATACAGACAAGGTTCGTCTGGGTCTCGAAACTCAGAATCTCCTCCCCCCGTGTCACTCCCAGGTCAGGAACCCACCTAAGCACGCCAGGCTTGGTTAAAGCAGTTTCATTTGTAAACCGAGTTTAAGACAGAGTGCGAGATGACGTCGAGAACGTGCACCTCTTCTGTCCGGCTTCCCCTGGTCACGAGTCAAAAGGCCTGTCAGGAGTAAAACTGCCTCCTCCCTGCCTCCGAATCTCTTCCCTGTCACTAAGCAAAGCTAAGGCACCTGCAGCTTCTCAGCCTCATGAACGTCTCCTTGTCTCTCCTGATGGTCCCCTCTCCCTCGTCTCTTCGACTGCAAGCCCCTTGGGGCAGGGACCTGCCCAGAACTCTATGAATTGTACAGTGCCAGGGACATCGCTGGCACGATATAAAGAATGATGATGATGATGATGAATAACGCAACCTGTATTGCAATAATGAGTGATGCAACTCCCTCCCCGGACACATTCGCTCTGCTCCCTCCCGCCCAACTTTCAAATCCCTCCTGTAAACCCACCTCTCCCGTCCGGCTTTCCCTGGCCTTGTCAGGAGTGGAGCTGCGTCCCCTTCGCCCCCGCCCAGAATCTAATTCCCTGCCACTAAAGCCAAGCCCGTGAGCCTGCAGCTCCTCAACCTCACCGACACCCCCTGGTCTCTCCGATTGTAGGCCCCTCGGGGCAGGGACCTGCCTCTGTCTGGGGATTGTACAGGGCCAGGGACATTGCTGGCGCTAGACAAATAATGGCTTTACCACCCCTGCCCCTCCCCAAACTGCGCCCCTTGTGGCCCCTCCCACTCCAGTCAGGCCCTGCCCCCTGTGGCCCCCCTCCAGCCAGGCCCCGCCCCTTGTGGCCCCTCCCCCAGACCAGGCACTGTAGCCTCTGAGCAGCAGCCAGACCCAGAGCCACTCTGCCGGTGTGTCAGTTTCACTGCTGCGGTGCTGCTTGGCTGTCAGAGCGGGAAACCAGAGCCAGGGCTGTGGGGCAAAGTGGAGAGCTGAGAGTTCGGAGGGCAGAGCGGGGAGCCAGGACAGGGAACCAGGGTGCAAAGTGGGGACTCAAGGAAAAGCCCCTAGACCCTTGTGCTGGTATAATTAGTAGGGCTGAACCGAGTAGAAGAAAAAGTATTTGCAAGTATTTCTAAGTAGCTGGGTACTGGGCCCGAGTTTTCAGGAGCTGCTCAGTAAGACTGTTGAATACTCAATACCATTCAATACTTGATAAAATACTGAGTATTTTTCTCAGTATTTTATTGAGTCTCCTAAGTGGCGGGTAGGAAGGGGCAGCAAAGCAAACTCACCAAGAGGACGCGGCTCGTAGAGTTGAAGTGGAGTCGGCTCACTGCCTGCCACCGCTAGTGAGGTTCCCCCCCAGAGCGGCAACCCAGGTGAGGTTCCCCAGCGCTGCACGTCTCCTGGCTGCAGGGCGGGAGATAGGGCTGCCATCTTTTTTCTGGGAGCATGCTAAGAGATGTAGTCCAAAATTGACTGAAAAAGGTATAGAGAGCAGTACAGCCGTACAATTATAACATCAAAAAGGGGGAGACTGCTCTAAAGTCAGCTCCTATTTGGATAAAGCCCAAGATTTACAAAATATGTAGCAGAATCAGGGATTTACAAAAACACCCAAATTTTATAAACATTCATAATAATACCAGCAGTAAGCACCTGGCTTATATGTACCAAAGATACATGGCAATGACAGCGTATAGATATACAACTCACAGGTGGTTACATTTGTACAAGGTAATACAACATATATTATATAAATCACAGGTGATTATCTGTAACTTCTAGTAGGATCCCTTCCCTCAACGTTTCATCGCACATCAGGCGACTTCTTCAAGAGTAGGGTAAATCAGTGCCAAAATCCTGCATTTTACAAATACAATTCTGATTAAAGAAAGGACCAACTGTGAAAAATGGACACACAAAGGGAAAAATACAATAAAGCCCCTATTTAGGACAAAAAGACTGCAGCCCTCTGATAAAAGCCCTTATTGCCTATTGGGGAGCCACTCACCACTACTTTCAGGGGCTTCCGGGTAAAGGATTGATGTTTTTAGCCACAAATGGTGCCAGTTGCAATCACGAAACTAGCAAGAAACTGTGGTCATAAAAAACAATATATCAAGGTTGAAAGCCATATACAGTGGGGAAGGAGAAAGGTTAAACCCTCCCCCCCTCCACTCACTTAAGGAAAGTAACTATCCCAGAATCAAAAGCCCTCCTTTTTAAAGTGGGAGCAGAAACAAACCTTCGTCAAACCATACCGGGCTATAGAGAGCTCCCATATAGGAATCCCTGATTCCTCTACATATTTTGTAAATCTTGGGCTTTATCCAAATAGGAGCTGACTTTAGAGCAGTCTCCCCCTTTTTGATGTTAAGAGATGTAGTCCAGCATGCTCCCAGAGAGCATTCGAATGCTGGCTTTCTGGGAGCATGCTGGACTACATTTCCCAGTGGAACCTTCTAATGTGGACAAGCTCTTAGATGTCTATATGGGAGCAAAGATCATTTGAAAACCTGGCCCTCGGAAGACGCTTCAGGTGAGCAGAGAAGCAATATCCAGTCCAAGTAGCAAAATGGTTATAATTATTTTCAGATGAACTAGTAAGGTCTCCAGCAAAGGGAAGGGTTTCGGATAACTGTCATTCCCAGGGGACTTTCTTTTAACGACTCCTTCCTATGTTGCACAAGCGTGTGCGCAAACATGCACATGCACCCAGAGGAAGAGGGTTTCTTGACTTCAGGTCGGTCTGTTGGGAACTGATGCAACCGCAGAGTTACCGTACCAATTTGAGCTCCAATAAAGAGATTCAACCTCAAGTTAAAAAAAACAAACCCACACACCAGCCTTCCAGGAGTAAGAGAAATAGGCAAGCATAGGAGTGTAGCCCTGTGGATTGGTTAACGTTCTGTTCTTTACTCGGCCTAAGTGAATGGGGGAACTCTGCCAGGATGAATGCAGAAATGCACATCTCTACCAGAGGTGGGGAACCTCAGGCCCAATATTTTTGGCCCCTTTCCAGCTCCTGGCTCTGGCTCCTGGATCCAGTTCCTTCTCCCAAGCACTGAAAGACTGAGCTCAGGGGAGTGAGCAAAGGTGAAGGCATGTTCATGAGGATAAGGGACAGATCCATGATCTGGACCCACCTCTTCCTAAGTGCATCCCTTAAGCACCCCCTCCTCCATTTCAGCAATACCTGGTTTTTATCTAGAGTTGCATTTTGGCAGGATATATGTTAAATAGGGATGCACCGAATATATAAGTGTGTGTGTCCCAAACGTTCAGGCTGGCAGTTGGCGCACTCAGCGAATGCGCACGAATTCAGAAAGGCAGGCAGCAGGAGGGTATAGGTAAGTGGGCAGCCAAGAAAGGGAAGTAGACAGCGGTGACCAGGGAAGAGGGCTAACGGGGCCAGGGAAGGGGGAACACTCCCCAAAAGCCGTGGGGAGATGGGCATGCTGCTCTAGTCTGGACTCTGCCGCTGTGTGTTTAACTTAAGGGGGCTTGTCTGAACATGCTCCTAAAGCTGTCTGGGAGAATGCCAGGAAATGTATTTCAGCTTGCGACCAGACAGCATTTTGGGAGCAACCTAGACTACATTCCCAGCATGTTCCCAGACAGCTTTAGGAGCATGCTCAGACAAGCCCCCTTCAGAATTTAAATACACAGTGGCAGAGTTCAGACTAGAGCAGTATGCCCAGCTCCCCACAGCCTTTGGTAAGTGCTCCCTCTTTCCTGCCCCCCCATTACCTGGCCATCGCTGCCTACTTACCTTACCTGGCCTGTTTTCCTGCCCCCCCCCCCCC
>QEPC01005523.1:230932-244506 GCA_003113815.1 Sphenodon punctatus
GAGAGATAACCATGGCATGAACAAGGGTTTTGGCCGAGGAGGTAGAGAGAAAGGGGCGGATCCGAGCAAAGTTATGGAGGGCGAATCGGCAGGATTTGGCCACAGAGTCAATGTAAGGTTTAAAAGAGAGGTGCGTGTCAAAGATGACGCCCAAGCTACGGGCTTGGAGAACAGGATCCATCGATGCAGATGGGCAGGTTAGAAGGAGAGGAAGGGGAGGGAGGAAAAATGAGGAGTTGGGTCTTGGCCATGTTGAGCTTGAGTTGACGTCGGGAGTTGACTTGCTGGCCTCTGGGTTTCCTGCCTCAGGAGCACAGCAGTCTGTCAGGGAGGTGCTGGTGTGCCGGCATGGATTCGGTACCTGGCCTCCGCTCGCTGCCCAGGGGTTCAGTTTAGCACCTTGCTTGCCCTGTGCCCCCTGCGCCGGAGCCACCCCACCAGGAGGGACCCTGCCCGTTGGCTTTGTGCCGATCCAGCCACGAGATGCTTTCTCCTGAGTGTTGCTGCCAACGCTGAGTCAGGACACAGCTGGAGGAAGCCCTTCCTGGTGTGTCTGTGGGACTCAGCCCGGGCAGAGGTAGATGGGCACCGGGGTGGGGAGGGGGCAGTTGTAGCAGAATAAGCGAGGGGGTCTCTCATCTAAGGCCCATCTCCCTCCATCTGAGGGTGGGGTGCCGCGGCAGTAGAGACTGGAAGGTGGTGAAGGGGTGTGGTGTGTGGTTAGGGTTAGCCGCTGCCGCTGCCTTCATATCCCCAGAACGGGACGACAGCCCTTTTGCTGCCTGGGTCAGAGCAAGGGGAAGGAAGGGAGGAAAATAACAAGTGAGCTTTCCGCAGAGCAGCCCGGCTGCAGTGTTCATGCTTCATAGGAGATGTGCGTCCGCAGGTCCTGGAAATGGGCTGCCTGCTTGCCTTGCGCGTGCACGTTTCCAGGAGCTGCCTGCCTGCCAAGGTATAAGCTGCCGCTTTGTGGCTGTCCCTAGGGCCCCAAGTGGCACTGCCGTCATGCAGTCTGCGCCCCAAAGAGCCTCCAATACGCGAAGGGGAGGGAGCTGGGTCACTGGCTTGGCACAGGGTCCTGGTGTTCGACTCGGGCATAGTGGGCTTCTGGTGATGGCAGGAGGGCTGCGGGCCCCTTGCGCTGCCAGAGGAGACTGATTTCCTTCTGTCTCACTCCCACGAGATTCCTGAAGCTTTGGGCAGCTGTGACTGCCACCAGGGCGTCTGTGTATCACGGACGTCGCCAAGTCTGGAGGCCAACTCAGCTTCCAGGGGGCAGGTTCCTTTCCCTGCTCCCCACAAGCACTCTGGGGGGAGGCGCTTTTCCTCTGGCTCTGCGTACGCGCAGCCAGCGTCTTCCAGGGCCAGGAGAATTCTACCGTGCCTTGGGCAATGCAGGGAAATACTTGTAACTAGGTCACGGGGAGTCTTCCAGCTGCGTGCGCCTCCAAGTGTGGCTCAGCGGGATGGGCTGACACGCGGCACCGGCGGTACCTTGGCGCCTAGCGCCCCTGAGCTTCCGCTCTGTGCCCCGGGGAGGTTTCCGTTCCCTTGCCCCCTCGCGAGGGATTCAGCACTGCGGCCATTTTTCAGCCTGGGTTGCTAAGGAGCCATTTTAAAGAGCTGCCCAGTCTGTATGCGGCGGAGACAGGCCCTCAGCAAAGTGCTTTGCTGCCTCCGAAGCATGGGCAGTCTCTGCTGTGGGCAGGGCTGAGAGGTAGGTTGCTTCTCTAGGAACAGCCGAGAGTGGCTCGGTCGCTCCCCGCCGGGGGTGCGAGATCCCCTCCCCGACACTCACGGCCTGGTTTTCTGCCGGATTCAGAGGCAGAACCTGTGTACGGTTCACGCGTCCAAACCCCGTTCCAGGGGAAGCGCCAGGGAGGCTCGGCCTGTGACTCGGTCCCTGGGCTGGAACTCTGAGACCGGTTCTTAGCTCTGCAGGATTGTGGGCAAGTCGGTCTCTCGCTCAGTTCCCCCAGCAATAGAATGGGCACAGGAAGCCTTCATTCTCCTACCGTGGGCACTGGGCGTTGCCCATTTAGATAAGGAAGCTCTTTGGGGCAGAGGCCCAGCGCTCTGCCTGGTGGGATTGTGCTCTCTGGGTCTCTAGGTGCAGCTCCCCCCGTACAAACAGGGCTGCAGCTTTGCCAGGCTGGGTGCCTCGGTGCTGCCTGATGTCAGCAGGGCCCGCAGCTGGCTGGCTCAGTCCACTTTCCAGTTCTGGGATCTGGCCCCTACCCACCGGGAGAGTCTTGGCAGCAGCTCGGGGCAGTTTGGGCTCTTGCCCTGGTGGGTCACGTGGCCCGTGCGGGGTTCTTACTCCAAGTGCCTGGGCTTGTGTAATCCACGGTCCCCTGGTTCCAACTGCTGCCTCTTGGCCCAGGCCAGGATTGATCATTAATCACCACTTGTTTATTTCCCTCGGCCAGTAACCGGGCCTGGCTGCAGAGAGAGGGCTCCTCTAGGGAAAAGTGCCTGCCTTATCCCTCGGCCTCCTGGCCTAACCTAGTTAGGTGGCTTTGCAAAGGCTCCAGCCTGCTGCTTTGCCAGCTGTAGATAAGGGCCTGTTCCCCATAGCCGCACAATAGCGACAAGGAAGTCAATCCTGTTTTTCCCTGTTGCTGCTGCGTGGGAGTGGTCCCTCCGCCCAGCCTCCTTCCTGCTCGGGAAGGGAACCCAGTAGCGGAGCGTGGACCCCCTCCCCACGCTGTCACAATCGCCTAGGGCGCCCCACTCCCCTTGGCAGCCTCTCCTGGTGCCTTAGCTGGCGTCGGGCGTCCCAGATAAACCAACCAGGCTGCCATGGCTGCATCTGTCCTTGAGGCGCTGTTTCTTTCGGGGCAGGGCAGAGACCGGTTATCCCTTCCGCAAGGGGTGTTTGATCCTTGGCTCTCGCCCCCTGTGCCAGGAGTGGGAGGCCCAGCCATTCCCTGTTACCGAGAGGCGTGACCCCGCCAGGAAAGCCTGGTTGGGTAGTGCCACGTGGGCAGGCCCTGGCTCCGTCCGGGCAGCAGGGTGTCTGTGGAGCAAGCCTTGTGGCTACTGGGGGGCTGAGCCCCACCAGGTGTTGCGTGCGGCGAGAGCCTCCAGCCCTGACAGGATGTGCAGAGAAACCCCTCTTGGCCTCGCGTGCTGCCCACGACCGGCTTGGGGTACCGGCATCTTGACTCATCGGCTCCCTCGGCCGAGACCTTGCACGGGTTCCCATGGGTCTCGGGGAGGGGTGAAGTTTTTCTTGCCCCTCCTCCCCCTCCCATCGCCAGCTGCTCCCAGCGCTGTGTCCTGAATCCTGGAGGGTCCGAGTGACCTTCCCGGACCATCTCATCTGGACTCCCTGCCTGAGGCAGCACGGTAGACAGTTCTTGGGAGCCTCCGCGGGCAGCCGATTCCATCGCCCGAGGGATCTGACCGTTAATAAGTCGTCCCCCGCCCCCAACGTTTAACTGAAATCTACTTTGCTGCAGTTGAAGCCTGTTCCTGCTTGTTCCGTGGCATCGCTGTCTCTTTGGCTGCTCCTTCTAGATATTGGAAAGCTGCTCTCCTGTCTCTCCCCCCCCATTAGCTGTCTGTCCAGGCTGGACATCCCCAGTTCCTTCAGCCTAGGGTTGCCAGGTAGGCACATTTTATGAAAAATACATGTTGCAGGGTTTGCATTGGCGCCTCTTGCAATATGGATTTTTCATACGAGTCCTGGGAAAATGGGTCTGCCTGGCGACCCTATCTGCTTCTCCGTGCCACTGACGGGGAACTGGTTTGGCCAGGAGCGAACCCGTGTGCTCTGTGGAGAGGATTCTGCTCTCCCCACGAGCCCTTCCAGCAGGTGCCCTGGAGCGGAGCCCAGCCGTGCCAGCTAACCCCTTGTTTGTTGCCGAACTGCAGGTTTGACGGGCAGAAGAGAGGCTTTGCGTCCATGCTCCCCACGTTGGGCCTGGCCTCTTGCCGGAGATGGAGTATGTGGTAAGAGTGGCCGGCTCTCGGGATTGCGGTGGAGGGCTAGCTAGCTTTGGTGACGGGTCTGCTGCTGCTGCTGCCCTACCTGGTGGGGTTTCCCAGCTGGGGTCTTGGCTTTCTGTGGGGTCTCTGGCGATTCCTGGGGGAGTCAGGAGTCAGCTGCACAACTTCCTGTGGAATCTGAGCTTCCTTCCCGATGGCCTGCCCTTTGGGTGGGTCTGTGAGGGGCTAAGGATGACTGGGGTAGGGACCCTTCTGCTAGCCTGGGAGTCCGGCTGCTTGTGGCACTGTCGAGAGGGGATCTGGGCTCCTCTGGAGCGTTAAAGTGTGTCTGTAGAGACTGGGGCTTTGCCTTCTGGGGGTCAGTTGCCGAGCCTTCTGCTGTGTCGCAGTCTGGGACATTGGCTGGCGTATTGCTGAGGGCCGGTTCTGCGGGGGGACGTGCCGTCTGTGCTGTAGAGCGGGCTTTAAGGTGCAGTTCCTGGGCGCGGCGCGGCGCGTGCAGGGAGGGGAGGGGAATTGCCTGGTTCCACTGCATGCAGTAAAATGGTCGCTTGGAGGGGTAGACGCGTTGTCGGGCCCCTCCCCTGGCCTGGTTGACATGGAGTGGCCTCTGGACAGGAAGGGAGAGCTCTCGCCGCGCGGGGTGAGGGGAGGGTCCAGAGCTTCCCTCATAGCTCACTCCTTGGCGTAGTCCCCCTTCCAGAAAGTCTGGCTGCGCGGAGGGGTTCTGTAAACGATCTAGCTCCTGGAGAGCTGCCTTCCCTGGCCTTGAGGCTGCGGGGGAGGGTGCAGAGCTTGGCCCATTCTCCTTTCCTGGTTACCCGGATGGTCCTGCTGCTTGTGCTGTAGAATGGCCCCTCCTTGTGGCCAGACGCCGCACTGACACCTTGGGGCGGCAGGATGCTGGAGGTGGCCAAGGCGCTCTGCCTGGACCGAGCCCCCCCCCCCCTCCGAAGAGCCAGCAGGGGGCTGGGTGCCAGGATTCCTGCAGGCCGTTCTCTGCCCCTGGGAGCAGGCTGTGCTGTTAAATCCCAGTCTCCCCAATCCTTAGCCACCAGGGTGCCCGGGTTTGGCTGCGAAGAGGAGGCGGCCGGCAGCATGCCAGCCCCTTGCGCTCAGACTGCTGCTTCCTTCTGCCGGGGCTGGCAAGCACTGGCATTTTCGGGGCGCTGGGATGCCGTCCCTCCACGGCCTTTGCTTGTCATTCCCCCCTGCTGCCCCATTGGTAAATGCTTCCTACTGAGGTTAAATGACATGCTCTTCCAAGCAGTGGCGTCTCCTTCCTGTGGGCACACGGCCCAGTCCGGGGGGCATGAGCCCCCCTTGCCTCTTGGGGGGGTGATCTGTCCCACGCGGGCGGAGGGCCAGGCTCCGACTCCACCCGGCGCTCAGCACTCCAGTGCAAGCCCAGGGGGCAGAGGGAGCAGTGTCCCACCGAGCTACCGTATCTACGGCCGGCCTCTTTAGGAGTGGCTGCTGCGCTGGCGAGGGGGGGCTCTGAAAGGGAGGTGGCAATGGGTTCAAGGGGTGACTGGCTGGCTGGGAGCCGCTGGGGGCAAGAGAGCAGATGGGGCGACAGACCGAGCTCCCCCAAACTGCCCTTGTCCTCGGCTGTGTCTCCTCCAGCACCATCCTGCTGGCCAGACTCCCAGCCTGTTCCAAAGCCTGACTCGGCTCCTGATCTGTGTTTCCTGGGAGGGCTGTGGTGGAGAGCGCGTGCAGGGCTACTTGGGCCTCCCTTCCCCTGCCTGCACCTCGCCACACCTGGCTGCCGGCTGCATGGGCTCAGCTCGGGCGGGGGTGCTTTTCCCATCCGATCCTGTGCACTCGGCCCTGCTCTGGGATGTGCCGTGGTTTTATTTACAAGGGGCCAGTTCCTTCTGGCACGTTTCCTGTCTGAGTCCAGCCCTGCTGATCTGAGCGCTCCACCTGGGGACAGATGTCGACATACCCTTCTCCTCTCAGTGCTGTGAATGCCTCCCTCTCTCGCCAGGCTGTGTCCCTAGTCTCTCTAGTGAGGGCTTGGAGCCCAGTACGTGACTAAGCGGGCGGAGCGTAGGGGCATTGCAGCCCTGGG
Organism: Sphenodon punctatus; assembly: GCA_003113815.1. Lineage (NCBI taxonomy): Eukaryota > Metazoa > Chordata > Lepidosauria > Sphenodontia > Sphenodontidae > Sphenodon > Sphenodon punctatus. Next base: position 236,964 of record QEPC01005523.1, read on the forward strand.
GACGGGCATCCTGCAAGGATTTGGGGGAGATTTCTGCAACTCCTCTAAACCCGAGTGGTGGGTTCCTGAGGCAGGGAACAGCTCTGGCAGGCAAGGTCTCCGCAGGTCTGAGAATGAAGCCACTCGCCTCGTGGGGAGAAACCTCTCTGCCAGCTATCAACGGCCTCTGGGATGCCCCACTGGCTTTGGGTAAGGGTGGGGGGGAGCTGGGTTTGGAGGATGTGTCCAGAGGTGGCATCTGGCTTTTCAGTGGGGGCAGCTATATGTGGTAAAGGGGTGAGCCAGTGCCTCATAGCCAGCGGTGTCCCCAGGAGTGTGCGAAGCACAGGGTTTGTGTGTGTGTCTGGGGGGGAATCCAGTCTCCGTGCTGGTGTCCGGTAGCCAGCGGTGTCCCCAGGAGTGTGCTAAGCACAGGGTTTGTGTGTGTGTCTGGGGGGGAATCCGGTCTCTCCGTGCCGGTGCCCGGTAGCCAGCGGTGTCCCCAGGCGTGTGCTAAGCACGGGGTTTGTGTGGAGGGGCAGCAGCAGAGCCGGAGGGAGCCCAGAGCTGGGGGAGTAGGGGCTGCGGGTGGGGATGGAGGGGCAGCGGCAGAGCTGGGGGAGCCCAGGGCTGGGGGAGTAGGGGCCGTGGGTGGGGATGGAAGGGCAGCGGCAGAGCCAGAGGGAGCCCAGGGCTGGGGGAGTAGGGGCTGCGGGTGGGGATGGAGGGGCAGCAGCAGAGTTGGAGGGAGCCCAGGGCTGGGGGAGCAGGGGCTGCGGGTGGGGATGGAGGGGCAGCAGCAGAGCCGGAGGGAGCCCAGGGCTGGGGGAGTAGGGGCCGTGGGTGGGGATGGAGGGGCAGCAGCAGAGCTGGCGGGAACCCAGGGCTGGGGGAGCAGGGGCTGCGGGTGGGGATTGAGGGGCAGCGGCCGAGCTGAGGGGGAGGAGGGCTGTGGGAGCAGGGGCTGCGGGTGGGGATTGAGGGGCAGCGGCAGAGCTGGAGGGAGCCCAGGGCTGGGGGAGCAGGGGCTGCGGGTGGGGATGGAGGGGCAGCGGCAGAGCCGGAGGGAGCCCAGGGCTGGGGGAGCAGGGGCTGCGGGTGGGGATGGAGGGGCAGCGGCAGAGCCGGAGGGAGCCCAGAGCTGGGGGAGTAGGGGCTGCAGGTGGGGATGGAGGGGCAGCGGCAGAGCTGGCGGGAACGCAGCTGAGATATCAGGAGGGTGTGTGTGATGGGATCTGGTTACTTGCAGCCCATTGTCCATGCCCTGTTGCGCGGCTGGACTCTGGCTGGGAGGAAAGGAGTTAAGGCGGCGGATGGTGTGGAGGGTCTGTCGCGGCCTAGCCCCTGCCCCCAGCTCCCCGTGGGGCAGCTGTTTCCTGTGTACAGTTCCTGCCAGCTCTTATCCTGGAGCCGAGTGCAAGGCATGCCCGGCATGGGAGTGGGGAAGGGGAGGGGGTTACGGAGGCAGCAGCCCCTCCTGGAGAAGCAGGGTCCCAGTTGACGGCTGGCTGGTTTGCAGGTCCCCAATTCCCCCCCCCCCCCAAAGACGGATCTTGTGGCGGGGGGAGGGACTGGAGGGGTGTGTGACTGGGCCTTCCCAAGGGCGATGACGGGGGGAGGGCTTTGGCCCCGCAGTCTGCCTCTCCCTGCCTCCATGTTGTGCGTGGGGGGGTTGAGGGGGAAATGGAGGGCGGCTTCGTGCTGCCCTTGCCTTCCTGGACGGTGTTTGCACAATGCCCCGAGGCTGCAGGCAGGGGCTTTATCGCTGCGGTCCCAGGGCTGGGGTGGAGGGCGTTCCCTCGCAAGAGTGGGATTTGCGGCTCTCCAGCCGGACTTGCCAGGGCGGGTTAAACTTAGCCCCTCAGCTTGCAAACCCCAGTGGAGCGTGGAGGCTATTTCCAGCCTCGGCCGGGCTCCTCCTCCTCTCCTCTCCGCTCCCGGTCACCGGCCAGGCAGCCAGCAACACGAACACCTGGCCGGGCCCGGCGCGGCGCGGCGCGGGGGAGCAGTTGGGGGATTGTCGGATCCCAGAAGCAGGCAGAGCATCCAGTCCAGAAACCCTCCGTCGCCCGCCTTGGCTGCGAGGGGCTGATGCTGGGGCATGAGGCTTCCTGCTGAACCGTGTAGCATCGCTAGCTCCTCGTGCCCTGCACGGGGACCAGGGTAAGATGTCTGGTGCCATCGTCCTGGGTTTGCACAGAGCCTGACCCTTCAGGAGGCGTCTAGGAGGCATGATCCTGCTGCTGCTTTGTTTGCAGTGGCAGGACCAGGGCACCATCTCCTCTGCCCGTCACTGTAGGCACAGCACCCTGGGCATTGCGGTGCCCTGATCGGGTTGGGCACTGCCACCGCTGCCCGGGCTTGTTTGAAAGTGACAGGCAGAGGCCTAGCCCGCCTGTAACCAACCCTTTGGGTGCTCCGTGAATAGTTAGTGCCAACCAGAGAATCCTGGGGCCGTGAGCATTAACAGCTGTAATTTGCCTGGCTCCATCAGCGTGTCTGGTGCTGAGCCGTCCCGACCAGAGATGGGTCCGTGCCCCCAAGGTGTTTCCGGTCTAGCACGGAGGGGCAGCAGTTGCGGGTGCCTGTGCTCGGCCCAGTTTCAGGGGAAGGCGATGGGGTCTGGAGTGGGCCCGCGGCAGGGCGGGGTACCAGAACCGTGCCAGTCTTGGAGTGGGTGGCAGAGGTGCTATGGGGCCGGGTATGGAAAGCCCCCCTGTCTCGCAGGGCGCCGTGCCCCAAGTCTATGGGTCACTCCGTGCTCTGCCCCACCCCAGAGGGCAGGATGCCAGAGCCCTCCCCACAAGCTGCCTCTGCCAGTGTCCTTTTCTCTGCTGCTCTCGCTATTCCCCCAGCCGTCCGCCCCTCCCACACGCAGGGCAGGAGTGCATGTGAGTCAGCACTGCCCTTCCCATTGGTAGCAGCCCCTCTCCGGGGAGTCGCAGTCACTTAGAGCAGGCTTGCATGCAGGAAGCAGCATCAATTAGCAGCAGCTCCTGCGAGCTGCAGCGGTCAGTCGCTGGGGCGTGTGCGCTGAGCATCTCGGCTGCCGGAGAGCAGAGAAGGCCAGACCCACCTGCGTCCTGCCCTCTGGATACAGAGCACCCCAGCTGCCCCCTGCCTGGGCACCGCCGGGGCCAGTGGACACCCCGGCTCGACCCCTCCGCTGGCTCTGGCAGGACAGGAGCATCCCTGTGCCAGGGGCCTTTTGAGAGGAGCGCAGCATCTGCCTGGCGCCAGCACGTGGGCCAAGACCACAGAGGAGCCTTGTTCGCTTCCTGCCAGCCGGCACCGCTGGTGCCTTGGAGCGGGGCTGGGCTGGAGCGCGCTCGCTGTCCTTGTCTCTGGGTTTTAAATATTCAGGGTGGTTTCCTCCTGACGGGCAGGCTGGGCAGCACTGAGCCCTCCCCCAGTAGCACGGGGTGCGGGAGGCCACGGGCCCTGCTCGGCTGAAGAGAATGCAAGCTGCTCGCTGGGCTATCCCAGCAAGTGGAGGAGCAGCTTCCTGGGCGTGTGCCCGGTCAACCCGCCGGCCCAGATCCTGACCGCGAGGCCAGGCAGCCACCGCCTTCGTTTCCTCCTCGCCGCGGGGTCGGCCTCCATCTGCCGAGTGCAGGCGTCCTGTGGCAGCAGCTCTGGCTGAATCAGCGCTGGGATGGTTATTGATTGACTGTAGGGAGAGGGGGGACCTTGTGCTGGCCGTGACCCACATGCGCAGCAGTGGGGCCTGAGAGGCCGGCCCCCGGTGTCGGCGCGGTCCCAGCAGCCATGCTGGCAGGGGCTTGGCGGACGCCTCGGCAGCTGCTCTGTCTGGGGCTCCCGTGAGGCCCGGCCGCGTCGCCCCACTTCTCCCGCATGGATCTCTTGCAGAAGAGTAAATACAACCACCTCCGCAATGACTCGGTCTCCTCGCTGGAGGAGGCGGCCTCCACAGTGACAGGCCCCCCCGGGGAGACCCTCATGGCCACCCAGTCCCTGCCCAGCTCCCTCTCCTCCTCGTCCCTCAGCCCCATGCTGCCCCTGGGGGAGCTCTCCTCCGAGTCCGAGGAGAGCCCCACCACCCTCTGCTCCTTCTTCCCCAAAATGGCCAACCTGAAACTCTCCAGCCCGGCCACCCTGCTCAGCCTGCGCGGCTTCTCCAAGGAGGCGGGGAGCCCCGGGGAGCCCCCCGGCAGCGGCAGCCTGGACTCAGCGGGGGCTGTCGCTGTGTCTTCCCAGGATATGAACAAGCTGAGCTGCGGGAAGAAGACGCGGGTGGAAGGCGGTCAGCTGGGCGGGGACGAATGGACGCGGCACGGCAGCTTTGTCAATAAACCGAGCCGCGGCTGGCTGCACCCGGACGAGAAGGTCATGGGCCCCGGCGTCTCCTACCTCGTCAGGGTGAGTGACTTCCCGTTCCCAAGCCCCAAACGGCCGGGGCTGCCTGGAGATCACCTAGACCCTCCCGCTGGCGCTGCTGCTGCTGCTGAGCACGTCCCCTGGGCCAGAGCAGGCAGGATCCTGCCTGGGAACAGCTCCTTTCCCTTTCAGCGGAGCCTGCAGCCCCTGCCGCCTCCTGGGGTGATGCCCCTCGAAAGCCTGAGCGAGCAGCATCTTGCCCGGGCGCTGCCAGTGGCACGTCCATGTGGGCCGACAGAGAGTGCCCCAGCGCCTTTGCCTTGGTCTCTTGAGCTCCCTCCCTTGAGGGGCAGGAGTAGACGGTGCCCCCCGCTCCCCTCAGCCGCAGCCCTGTTTGCTCTTTGCTTTGGCGGGGCTAGACAGGGCACCCTGGGCTCCCTGGATCCTGTCGCTCCCGGCCGGGCCCCGCACACCCGGCCATCTTCTCTAAAGCAAGGCTCGTCTCTCCGGTCTCCTGGCAACATGCATTAAGCAGGAGGCCGAGTCCCTGGCCGACCGGGGGGAGGCAGGGCTCGGCTGGGCACCCCTCACTTGGCCCCTTGTGGGGGGGCACAGCCCTTCCAGGAGACCTTAGTCCTTCCCTCCTTGCTGGCTGCTCTTTGGGGTGGTTCCGGGAGCTGTGCTGGCGGCCTCCCTCGGCTCCTGCTGGCTCAGCCTGGGCTCCAGAGTGCAGCTGGCTCAGCCTGGCCATGAGTCAAAGACATCAGCCCCCTCCCGGTGGCTTCCTGAGTGGGCACAGTGGCTGGGGCAGCCCCTGGAGAGGGAAGCGCCCTCCTGCCACTTGGCGTAGCTTGGCTCCAGGCGGGAGGCCCTGAGTGAGCAGCGGGTGGGGGGTGAGGGAGGGGTCTAGGGAGCCCTTGGCCCCCAGGGGTAAACACCCAGGTCCCTCGCCCCAAGTTCCGCTCTCTGAGGGTGGAGAGGGGCAGCTAGCTGCCTGGGACCCTGCGCTTAGAAGGCAGCGGCTGCTCTGCCCACTGGCGGCTGCCTCGGGGGCTCCTGGCCTGACCTGTCTCCCCTCTCTCCCGGCAGTACATGGGCTGCGTGGAAGTGCTCCAGTCCATGAGGGCGCTGGACTTCAGCACCAGGACCCAGGTCACCAGGTGAGCTCTGCCCCAGGCCTGGGTTCCCTCTGCAGACGGCTGGGTGGGGGGCTGCCCTGCCCCATAGCCCTTCCATTAGCGTTGGGCAGCAGTACAGGGGGTGGGCTTGGCAGCACTCTCCGCACCCCACCAGCGGGGGGTTTAATCCAGCCCGGCAGGAAGCGTTTGCACAGCATCATCAAATATTAAAGGCCAGATCCAGGCAGCCGCTCCCCCCCCCCGGCAGATCCTGTTTGGGTCCCTCCTGCCCCAGAGCTCGACCGCATGGCGTCTGGCTTCTGATCTGAGCCCTGGAACGTGGCTCCTGCAGCAGCCTGGACCTGTGCTAACCCCCCTGGGCCCTGTCAGTGCAGCAGAGCCGGGTCGTGCTGTCGGCGGAGCCTCGGGGGTTTCCCTGCTAGGGTGGAACCTGCCCCTCCCGTCGCCATCACCTGCCTGGGCTGGGCCAGAGGGGAGGGGGGCAGCCACCCCCCCTCACTGAACGCAGAGTTCCGTCTCTTGGGCTGCAAGGCCGGCTGGCTTGCCTTGCCCTGCAAAGAGGAGCTGGAAGGTCCCACGTTGTCCAGGCTGGAGTGTGGCACCCCCCAATGCCCTGCCTGTAAGCAGCCTCATGAGCTCGGGGGGTGGTGGGAATGGCAGGATGAGCTGTGGGTGCCCTCGGGCCCAGCCTTACTCTGTGCCCTCTGCTCCCCCCTGTAGGGAGGCAATCAGCCTGGTCTGCGAAGCCGTGCCCGGGGCGAAGGGAGCCGTCCGCAGGAGAAAGGTACCGGGCAAGCCAGGGGGCAGGATTGGGGGTTGGGCGCACCCGGCCATCGGACCTTGCTGTGGGTGAGAGGGGGAGGGGGGTCTGCAGCCCCATCGCCCCCCGAGAGGCAAGGGGGGCTCTGTCCTCTTGTGTCGACGGGCTCCAGGACTGATGGATGGGATTGTTCCTGCCTCCTCAACAAGCCTTGGGTTGAGAGACGACCGCGAGAGCGGAGTCGGCGCTGGGTTTGAGCAGGCAGATGGGGCAGGCTGAGACCTGGCCCCAGGAGTAACTGCCCGAGTGGCCATGGGGCCAGTGTCACCGGGATCGGGGTCCCCCTCTCTCTCAGGCTGTCCCCCCGAATGCCCACTAGGCCGGCCGCAACCCGGTTGCCTGTGCCCACAGGGGTTCCCAAGTGATCAGAAACCCTCACCCCAATCAGGGAGCTTTCGGAGATTCGCACCCCCGGAAACGCCTCCCCTTGATCCCCCAGCCCAGCCGTAACTCAGAGAACCGTCTCCGGCCACCTGTAGCTTGGGAGACTTCACGGCGGGGTTGTCGTATATACGTAAAGTCCGTCTAGGCTCTCGCCTAAATGGGGTACCCCCTTAGCGACCCTCCCAAGGCCGTATAAACACACAAGCATGCTGGGCTTGGTTATAAAACATATATTAAGTAACTACAGTTATAAGGCTGTTGATCGGATGGTGCGAGTCCACAAATCAAATATAAAGTACACACATTCTAAAATACACTGAAGTTCCCTAACTGTCCTCTTACCCTAAGGCACAATCCAGGTCCATGAGAGTCTCTCACGCCCTTGGTGTTGAGGCCAGGCTCAGTCCCTTTGGTGAATTGAAAGGTCTCTAGTTCATGGTTGTGCAGCCTCTCCTGCGAGCTGCTTACTCCTTGCTGGTCAAGATGGAAGAGAGAGTGTAGAAATCCTGTGTCTTTGTTTCTTTGCAGGGGGCTCCGGTCCCTTCCCCCTCCTGCTCCTTTTGTTATTCTGAGCTCCATGGGTCCTTTCAGCCCTTCCCATTCCAATTCTATTTCTGCAATAGGAGCTGGTGTAGATCCAGACACCCCTTCAATTATGATTGTTTTACTTGGTGGATACACTCCTCTGGTATCACCCTTCTGCTGACATTTCTGCCATAGAATCCCTCCATCCTATGCAGGGTACGTTGTTAATCTTAGCCTCTCTCATTTGTTTCCTTTTCTCTTCCCTCACATTTGTGAATTTGTGAAGCCAATGTCCCCTCTGGGATCAGTTTCTCTATGGATACTAAGTAAACCCCTGCCCGTGCTGAGGTTTCTTCCC
>QEPC01005523.1:276929-287005 GCA_003113815.1 Sphenodon punctatus
GTTGCACCAGGAGGGGGTGCACGGGGTTGGGAGGTTGCACCAGGAGAGGGGTGCATAGGGGGAGGTTGCACCAGGAGGGGGTGCACGGGGCTGGGAGGTTGCACCAGGAGAGGGGTGCATAGGGGAAGGTTGCACCAGGAGGGGGTGCACGGGGCTGGGGGGTTGCAAAGTTCAGGGGGTGCCCCCTCCCCGTGCCCCCCTCTCCAGCACGCGGCCCCAGCCGGCACTCGTGGCCCTTTGGGGCTTGGTAGGTCAATCAAGGTTTCCTTGGTTGGGTCCCTGCCCTGCTCCGCCCAGCAACTCGGCATCGAGCCCTGCCTGCCCGGGCTGGGACAAGGCTCCCCGGCAGACGGTACCTGCCCGAGGGGAGGGCGCTGCTGGCAGATCTCTCGGGCCTGGGCTTGATGGGGGCGGGACCGCGAATCCAACGGGGGGAGGAGCTTTCAGCGAGATGGGCAGCTCCCTGCACAGCTCACCCTGTTCCCCCGGGGGCAGCGCGATTGCTCCCCCAGCTGAGGGGAGAGGGCTCCTGCAGGCCGAGCACCCAGGCGCCGTGGATGGCGAGAAGGAGCCGTGTCCCGCCGAGGAAGCCTGATCCGACCGCCCCCCCCCCCAATCCCGGCGCTAGGAGGGGGTGCCAGGCAGGACTTGCTGGGGGGGGCGGGCGGGACTCTGCACCCCCTGGGTGCTGCTCTGGGGGGGGCGGGCGGGACTCTGCCCCGCGGTGCTGCTGGGGGGGGGGGACACCAGAGAGAAGGGGAGCTCTGGGAAGGGTAGGTTCCTACCTGTAACATTTCTTCTCTGAATTGTAGCCTCTCAGCAGTCCCAGGGCTGGGATCCGGCGCCCTCTAGCGCCCCAGCCCGGACATTACAAGCACGTGCTCTACAACAAGGTGACGCCTGTCAGAGGCCACGCCCCCTTGGGGTATATAGAGCCCCGCAGAGTCAGTCTCCTCCACTTGCTCAGGCAGACAAGCCTGCAGGCGAGGAGCAGGGAGGGAGTGGGGCTGGGCTGAAAGGATACAGCTCAAAGAAGAAAGGTTGCAAGTAAGAAACTAGTTTTTCTTCTTTGTTCTCCTCTCAGCCCAGTCCCACTCGTGGCAGACGAGCGAGCCCCAAGAGGGGGAGGGGGGCCGAAGGCAGAGCCTCGTTTATCCAGCAAGGACGGATAAGCCATACGTTTGCGTTGCGAAACCTGGCATCAGGGGCTGGGCCGGCCCTACCGCAGGGTGGTTCGGGGCGAGCACCCTGGGCCCCGCTCCGGGGTCCCCGGCTCCCGGCCTGATAGTGGCCAAGAGCTGGGGGCCCTGGCCGAGTCCAGCAGAGGGGGCCAGCGGGAGTGAGGGAGAGGCAGAGATCCTACCGCTCTCCATGCCCCCCCGCTGCCTGTCAGTCTCGGCCAGCGGAAATGGGGGAGAAACAGGGCCTCTGCCTCCCCCACAGCCAGCCAGGCAGCGGAGGGGGCCAGCGGAACTTCGGTGGCGCCGGCGGGCAGATTTTATCTGCTGCCGCGGTGCCCGCCGTGCCCGAGGCTGCGAGCCCGGCGCGGGGCCCAGGCCGGCGGTGACGGATCAGGTAAGTGATCCGATGGCTGGGCTTGGGGATGGGCAGAGGGGAGTGCCCCTTCATCCGTCCCTGAGCCCAGGCCAGGGGAGCGTGCCACCCCTGGGCCCGCCGGCCGCGCCCCACACACTCGGAGGCCGGCCCTGTCAGTGGCATAGTGCCGAGAGAAGGTAGAGGCGGTGCTACCAATATCCAGCAGAAGCCGCAGCAGAAGCCGCAGCAGAAGCCGCAGCGGCCCTAGTGGAGCTCGGTAACCCGTTCAGGCAGGGGAAGGGCCGGTGCCTCCTAGCAATGAGCAATGCAGCTCCTGACCCAGCGAGAGAGAACCGGCGGAACCCCCCACCACAGGGTCACTGAGCACCCGGGGGGGGCCCCAAAAGGCACTCATGGCAGCGAGGTGCGCCTGCAGGGAGGGGAGCCACGTGTGATACTGACCTACACGAGCCAAGCAGGTGGGAGGAGTCCTAGTCCAGGGTTCGAGGAACTGACACCTGCGTAGGGGAGCGACCGCCAGCCCTTCCAGAAAGCGCCTCCACTAACTGCTCTGGGGGGGGGCTGGCGGGACTCTGCACCCCGGGTGCTGCTCTGGGGGGGGAGATGAGAGTGAGTGCCTCGGAGGAGGGGGTTACCTGCTGACGCACTCGGGATCCACGCAGAGCCCCACTCATTGACCCGGAGCGCACTCAACAGTTTCAGTTTTCCGGCTGTTCAGGCTGCGTCTCAAGGGCTCGCTGCCTCTACGCAAACTCTCTCTCGCTGGGTCAGGAGCTGCATTGCTCATTGCTAGGAGGCACCGGCCCTTCCCCTGCCTGAACGGGTTACCGCGCCCGAGATGAGAGTGAAGGACTTGTGACCGGCCAACAGAATTTCCGGGAGCAGAGGGGGGGAGCAGGACTCCCTGACTTTCCCTAACAGCAGAATCTCCAGGCCGTAAGGGGGAGGTCGGGGTGCCACAGGGAGAGGAGGCTCCAGAACCTGCGGCAGGGACTTGCCGGGAGGAGAGACAAGGCCAGAAGGTCCAGGAGCCAGTGCTGTCGCAGCCAGTCGGGGACGACCAGAACCAGGTCTTCCCCACCTTCCTGAAATGCTGCCGTATCCGGGGGATGAGTGGGATGGGAGGAGGCGTCCCGGAGGCCAGACCGCCACTAGGGCATCCCCCAATGACCCTTCATTCGCCTACCCCCAGCCGGGAGAGAAAGGAAGGCACTTTTGAGTTGTGACCGGTAGCGCACAAATCCATGACTGGCTCCCCCCCCCCCCGGAGGCGGATCAGATCGAGGGAAACCGTGTTCACCACTTCCCCTCTGCTGAGCGCGAGCAGCAGCTCACGTTGGTCTGACCGGCCAGGTGCATCACAACTGGAAATGCCCCCAGGGGGATGCACCAGTCCCAAAGTCGTTGGGCCTCCATTATCGGAGGCCAGGAGTGAGCGCCCCTTTGGCGGTTCACGTAAAACGTGGCTACGGAGTTGTCCGTGCAGATCGGGACCAGAGGGAGGGAGATCTTCAGAGCCAGCTGGATGACCCTGAGTTCCAGAAGATTTATGTCGAGAGAAGACTCCTCTGGAGACCAGAGGCGGTTGATCAATACCTCCCCTGTATGCACACACACACACACACCCCGACAAGAGAGGTGTTGGTGGTGACTGTCATGGAGGAACATAGGGTCGCACACGTGTGATACTGGCCTACATGTAGACTACAAGCCTAGCAAATATGTAAAGCAAAACATGCAACATGTATGTAATGTTACAATTGAGAACTGTAAAACCCAAATCAGAGCTGTGACATGTGACCAAGTTCCAGGAAATGCGAAGAGATTTTTAAAAATGTGTATTTGGGAACCCTGGCCAGAGACTTGCCGGCACGCGTCGTCTACCAGAGAAAGCAGCGTACCACGCAATCTGGGGCCATGATCCGAACATTTGGGTCCAATAACCCAGGAAGGAGCCAAGGCTTGAACCACCGCTGGAGAGGCCTTAGCCACAAGCACGTGAAGGGCGTGGTAAAGGTAGCGGAGGCCGTCAGCCCCAGAATTCTGGAAAACAGAGACTAGGTTTGACAGGACCATAGAGGAGTCCTCCACTAGGGCCTGAAACCTGTCCTGCGGGGTGAGCATCCAAGTGTGCCCCAGTGAACTCGCTAGAAGGGGAAGGAGTCAGCCTGGGCTTCTCCCAGTTACGCGCTATCCCTAGAGCCCGCTCGGTGTCTAGATATGGGTGCGTGAGCCAGCCCTTGCGCCGGAGGGACACCGCCACTGGGGCAAGGCATTTCATAAAGACCCTGGGGGAGGTGGAGCGCTCCCCGCCGAGGGCAAACGGCAGGGACTGCTGGTGGTCGGGGTGGATGGCCAAGTCCCCTTTGTGCAGGGAAGGAATCCCCTGGGAAAGAGCGACCATGTGACACTTGAAACGTCTAAGAAGGCGGGTCCCGTGTGGGATGGAATCCCTCGGGCTTTTGGGGCGCTAGGAAGGAGGTGGAGTAGAACCCCTGACCCCTCTGCTCCAACGGCACCGGTCCAATCGCCCCCTTATGTAGGAGCCGCTGTATCTCTGCTCTCAGAACCCCCGCAGCCTCCCCCCCCCCCCCCAAGGTGCAGATGAACCGCCCCTGCGGGGAGTGGAATTGGCTACGGTACCCCTCGGTGATGATGGTCTCCAGGACCCAGCGGTCACTGGTGGTGGCCTCCCAGGCATCGGAAAACCGGCATAGACATAGAGGCCGAACGTGGGGGGGTCAAGACTCAGACCTTTGTCAAAAACACTGCTTGGGGTTGGGCACACAAACGGGCGCCCCTCTGTCGCTGCGTGTTGCTTGGAATAGGAGCCCTGGTACGAGCTCTGGTAAGGACAAGGCCTAGTATCCTGGTACCGAGGTGTCCCTGAGTAGTAGGGAGCCTGGCTCCGAGAGAGCTGGGGGGAATGGGCACCTGGGGCAGGGAGGGGAGTGGCCCAGTCACCGTAGCTGTGGTACGGTCGGTTTTCAGCTTAGAGGAAGAGAGCCCGTCGGAACTGCAGCCCGCTATGTCTGAACAGCGGGGCGGGGGACTGGCTCTGGGGGTCCATATATACCCCAAGGGGTTGTGTCGTAGAGCATGAGCTTGCAATGTCTGGGCTGGGGCGCTAGAGGGCGCCAGATACCAGGCGTGGGAGTTGGCCGAGTGGAGGCTCAGCCTCTGGATGCAGCACGTGACCTGCCTGGCCTTGGGGGAACCGGGCGGTTTCTCCTGCCGCCCGCCTGCCGTGCCCTGCCCAGCTCAGCGCTGCAGGAGCCTCCAGGGGACGGGGTGGGAGCCCTGCTGCCCCCAATCTCTGCAGGGGGGCTCCGAGACGGGTGGGGGCTGCCTTGTTCTGATGGGGCCACGCCGGATGACATCATGCTTGGATAGGGAGCGGAGCCCCCAACTGAATCCTGCAGGTGCCCCTGGGTCTCCTGGGGGCCAGGATCTCACTCCCAACCCCGCTGCCTCTCTCTCCCCCTCTACAGGCTGGGCCATGACGTCTGCACCATCCTCCGTCTGTCGGCCCCCCTCAAGGAGCAGTATGCCAAGGTAGGGCCACTCCCCGTCCTGTCCTGAGCCTGGCGCTGGGCTGGGGGGGAGCAGGGGGCTGGGGTGACGCCACCTGCTTCTCTCCCCGCAGGAGCACGGCCTGGAATTCCAGCGCCTCCTGGACGCCAGCGACTACAAGGAGAGCTATCGGCAGGACATGATCCGTTGGGGGGAGGAGAAGCGCCTCACCGACCCCGGCTTCTTCTGCCGCATCGTGGTGGCGGGTGCCACGCAGCCCGTCTGGGTACGGGGGTGCGGGCAGGAGGGGCAGCCGGCCGGCCGCAGGGGCAGACTTGGAACTGCTCCTCATCGATTTCCCCCCCCCCCCCCCAGGTGGTGAGTGACACGCGCCGGCTCTCAGACGTGGAGTGGTTCCAGGACGTGTACGGCGACGCAGTGCAGACCGCGCGGGTCGTAGCCACGGAGCAGACGAGGAGGAGGAGAGACTGGGTGTTCGTGGCAGGTGAGCGGGCGGCCGGAGGGGTCCAGCTTTGGTTCATTCCAGCCGTGCTCCCCCCCCACCAATTCCATCTGGGCCGACTGAGCCAGGCTGACCCGTGCGAGGTGGGATTGGGGAGACCCGGGCCCCCTCCGGGCTGGCTGTGACGCGGACTGCTCACACTTCCGCTAGCTGAGCCCTCATGGGAACTGTTGCTGGGGGGGGCGGCGGGGTAGCCCGTTTCTGGCGCCATGTCCCTCACGGACTGGAGAACTAATTCCCCCCCCCCCCCCCCATGAGCTGCCTTGCAGACTGGTAACTGCCGGGGGTGGGAGGGGGGCAGAGCAGCAGTAGCGGGGTTGGGCAGGGGTGTCATGGCTTGGGGGTCCGCTACCCCACTTCTCTGACTCTTGGGTGACTCAGTTTCCCTCATTTGCAGCCCACCTGAACCAGTTCTCTCTCTGGCTGATTCAGTCCTGTGAGTGGGATAACCCTGTTGTCTCCCAAATTCCCAGAAACTTCCCGTTTACACGCGGTCTCTCTCTGGGTTGGCCAGTGCTTGCAAGCGCAAGTACTCAGATTGTGTCCCCAGTGCCAGACAACAGACACTTTCTTCGTGAATAAGAAAGTTTATTGATTACATAAGCAAAGATAGTTTGACACAGAGAGACTAATAAAGCAAACAGTAAAACAACTCATTCCTGATCTGTACTGGGTGAGTCCCTAGATAAATCTTACCGTACGGAAAGTCCATGCGCGTTAATTCATTATCAGCCTGATGTTGGGGCTGGGCACTTTGTCTCTTAGCTGGTAGAAAGCAAAGTTCTTCTCTCAAACCATCGCTTCAGCAAAGCTGGCTGGCAGGCTGCTGCCCTTCCCCCCCCCCCCCAGCTTCGATCCTAGACTCAGCGAGTCAGTGGTTGAATTGAATTCCAGTTGTCTCTGATAGCAAAGATGTTCCCTTAAATATCTTTGCAATCCCTTTGTTTGATTTTCCCGCCTGGAGACCTCGTGTTTCCAGTCACATCCGCAGAAAGGAAGTTCATTTGTAACTTCATGGGACTTCTGTCTAGTGTCTCTAGGTATTAGCCTTTCTGAATACACATTTTTTTGTCTTTGTCTCTCACCATTTCCTGGAGTGAGTCTCCATCTCTGTGTTACATTACACGATTACATGAAGTGAGTTTCCAGTTCTTAACATTACATACATGTTTAACCTTTAGCTTTACATATTTGTTAGACCTATAGTCCAGTATCTCTTTGTGACAAGGGGTTCTAGAGGGCTCCCCAAAATCACACGGAAGTCCGCAAACGTGTGCTAGCAGTCTTAGTTCCCTCACTCCCCCAGCTTGTCAAGAGGTCGCTTCCTGCTGCCGCCGCCCGCCCGTAACCCAGGAGTTCCCTGAAGCACCGAAAGTGTAGCTCAGGGCTCTAGCTTGGGTGCTCCACTGTCTGCCCCCCACAAGCCACACAAGGCCTAGTTAAACGATTTTTTTATTTGTAAAATGAAACGATCTACAGTGGAAAGTTGATTCAAGAGGGCAAGGCCAAGAAGGGGATGTAATTTGAGTCCACGCGGTAACACGACCGGGTGCTCTCGTCTGGGTTAGTTGAGAGGCTCCTCTCGGCGCCCGGACGTCCTGACTTGAATCTTGCCGAATGAGGGGATGGTGGAATTGCTTGGCTCTTCTCCCCTCATTCATCTCTCCAAGGCTCGCGGAATTCCTCGCCTTTCCTGCACCCTGCCCCTTGCTTCCCCGAGCTCCCCGTCGCCCTCTTCTCTGGCCCAGGAACCTCTTCGTCGCGGCCTCCCAGCCTCCCCAGCCGCCCTTGTCAAGTCATTTTCTTGGCCTAAACTTTCATCATGATTGTATTTCTCTCTGTGATCAGGCTTTGGGGCTCCCCTCTCTCTGGCGGCCCCCAAAGCACCGCGGCTCCTTACCCGAACGCCTAGAAAGCACCGTGTCCCCTTGGCCGTGCCGACACGCCGGAGAGCCCACTGGTCCTTGGTGTCTCTCCCTGCATTTCCCCTTGAGGTCCGGTTGGCTGCTTGGCCGTGTATTCCGGCCAGACTCCTTTGTTGTGATTACATTTCATTACAGTCAGTAATTCACATCATATAATCCCCACCGCGTCACTTTGATCATTTAGACACCCAACACCCCCAGGTGACATCCGTGGGTTTTAAAACATGTCAGAAGAACAGTCGTGCCAGACTGAGTCAGAGCAATGCTCCATCAAGCCCAGCATCCTGTCTCCGACAGCGGCCAGTCTCGATCACATGGGAGAAGAACCAACAGTCCCAATGGGGGATCCATTCCCCGTTGTTCACTCCCAGCTCCCGACAGTAAGACGTTCATCCCGTGAGCTGCTTGGTTAATAGCCATTAATGGAGCTACTCTCCAAGAACTTATCCAGGTCTTTTTTAACCCAGCTCTACTACTGGCCTTGACAACGTCCTCTGGCAACAAATTCCATACGTTAATTCTGCGTCGAGTGAAAAAGTACTTCCTTTTATTTGTGTTAAATCTGCCGGCAGCTAGTTTCATGGAGCGTCCTCTAGTTCTAGTGCTATTTGAGAGGGTCAATCACCGTTCCCGATCTACTCGTTCCACATCACTCGAGATTTTATAAACCTCTGTCATGTCCCCTCTGTCTTCTCTTCTCTAAGCTGAGGAGACCCAGCTTGTCAAGTCTCTCTTTGTACGGAAGCCGTTCCATACCCTTTATCATTCTCATTGCCCTTCTCTGTCCCTTCTCTAGTTCAGCTCTGTCTTTTTTGAGATGGGGCGACCAGAACCGCACACAGTATTCGAGTTGCAGTCGCACCATTGATTTGTAGAGAGGCATTATGACATCCTCCGATTTAGTCTCTGTCCCTTTGTGAATAATTCCTAACATTCTCTTTGCTTTTTTGACGTCTGCTGCGCACTGCGCTGTGGATTTCAGTGTATTGTCCACAACCACCCCCAGATCCTCACTGCTGAGAACCCATGTACTCATGACACATGGGTGTCATGTATGACACCCATGACAACTGAGTCTTGTGGGCTTACAACCTACTTTTTGAAGTAATTTCCTTCCCATAGTTCTTTATATGTAAGCGCTCATCTTGATTGTATGTATCTCTTAATTGCAAGTCGCTTGATAGCCGACATGCCTAGGCGACATGAATGTAGTGGACTTGCCCCAGGAACATGTATGTTGCATGTGTTCTGTGCGTGGTGTTTTCATAAGCCCCATCCCACCGTGCGGGCAGTGAGTGGGCCTGGCAGGGCAGCTGACGGGGGAGGAGGAAGCAGCGTAGGTGACTTGGGGTGGGCAGACAGGGGGCATGTCCCGTTGGGGAGCCCTATAGAAGCCCTGCCTAACCCCTGCTCCCGTCCCCCCCCCCCCCCCCCCCCTTCCGGGGAGAGTGTAAGACCTGGCTGTTCCGCCGGGCCTTTGGAGAGGGAAATGGGTAAGGTGGGGTGGATTAGGACGGGGAGGGGGGGGATTGGTTCTCCAGTCTCACGCAGGGAGGCGCGTAAGCAGAGGAGGGAGGGACTCGAACCCGAGTCCCATGCAGGAAGACTCACCCTGGCCTCTCCCCCCAGGAGTGGACGACGCGGACTCAGAGTGCGGCCTGGACCAGGGCGTGGCTTTCGACTGGGTCATCACCAACAACGGGGACCCCCTCACCCTGGAGGCCCAGCTGGAGAAAGTGCTGAGCTTCATCCACAGCCGACTCTAGGCTGAGGCTGGGGGAGGGCAGAGCGGCTACCGCCATCGGGGGGCTGCGTCCATTCTGGGGCCGGGGAAACTTGGTTCATGGCAAAGTCTGTTCCAAGGGTTCAGGATCCAGTTCTGATTCTTTGCCCCCTCTTGTCCATGCTAGAGACTTTCCTGCCACCCCTGCCCACTCCCTTGCGCGTGCTCCCTGCCCGTGTGGGCATCCCAAGCCTGGCACAGGCCGGCAGGTCCATGGGTCAGACAGCCCCGCCCCGTAGTACTCACACGAGCTGCAGTCCTACCGTGCTGCCACCAGGGGACAGGATCACCCCAGCTTCACCCAGCGCTGCACTAACGAATTTTAGCTTAGGAGCCCTGTCCCCCCCGCCCCCCCAAAAAACCCTGCTGTATTAACGGGGGGAGGGTCCTGGGCGGTGGGGGCTCGTGTGTGCGTGCAGGGGCAGCCCAGCCCCCCCCCCCAACCTATTGGGACCAGATCAATCTGCACTAATTATCTCGTTTCCCCCCTCCAATGTGTTCTGTGGCCGGGGGGAGGGGGACAATCACTGGGGTGTGAGAGGTCAAACCTGCCTTAGGAGAGGCAAGCTGGGATAAATTAGTGCCTGTAGGTGTCTGAAGCGCTGCAATGGCCTGTGCGGTGCTGAGGGACTGTTTGGTTGGGAGGAAATGGAGGCACTGGGGCGCTTTCTGAAAGAACCCGGGGCAGAGGACACGGCCTCCTGCCTCCTTTCTATTCCAGCAGGGGACGAAGAAGCAACAGCTCTTGTAGGCCGCAGTGCCCCCCCCCCCCCCC
>QEPC01005523.1:361993-373942 GCA_003113815.1 Sphenodon punctatus
TCGCAGACAGAGACTCATCCATCTAGTCCAGCCCCTGCTCCAAGGCAGGATCCCCTCTCCCTACAGCGTCGCAGACAGACTCCTCCATCTAGTCCAGCCCCCTGCTCCAAGGCAGGATCTCCTCTCCCTACAGTATCGCAGACAGAGGCTCATCCATCTAGTCCAGCCCCCCTGCTCCAAGGCAGGATCCCCTCTCCCTACAGCGTCGCAGACAGAGACTCCTCCATCTAGTCCAGCCTCCTGCTCCAAGGCAGGATCCCCTCTCCCTACAGCGTCGCAGACATTACCTGTTATTCCCTGACCCGCCTGGGCAGCTGATTCTGTTGCCCGACAGTTGTCACTGCTAAGAGATTTTCCGTACTAATGTCCCTTGCGGCAACTGAAGCCCCTTCCCTCCTCTTCTCTCTTCCGTGACCGCGCACAGGAGCAGTGGAAAGCAGGGGCTGGGGAATCTTTTTCCCTCCCAGGGGTCACTTTGAACATTAGAAGAAGCTCCGAGGGCTGCACAAACTTTGGGGGGTGAGGTGCTTAAGGGGGGCGTTCAGGAAGAGGAGGCTCCAGATCACAGACCCGTCCCCCCCCCCCCTCCGTGTGCGCAGGCCCTCAGCTCTGCTCTCTCCCTTGAGCTCAATCTCTCCGTGCTTGCGGGGGAAGAGCCACATTTGGCCCCTGTTCCCCATCCCTGGTGTAAAGAGAACGGGGGGTGGGGTGGGGGCGTGAGTTGGACTCGCCCGCGGGGTGAGCTGACTCTTCTTGCAACAGGGGTCGCCTCGGCTCGGGGAATCCCAGCACCGGTCACACCCGAACCCTCCCTGCAGGCCGCTGCGCCGCATGCGTTCCCCTCCAGCGCTAACCCCCCAGCCGGCTCTCTTTGCCTCCCGCAGATCAAGAACGCCGCGGCCAACGTCCTGCGGGAAACCTGGTTCATCTACAAACACACCAAGCTGCTCAAGAAGATCGATCATGCCAAAGTCCGAAAGCACCAGAGGAAGTTCCTTCAAGCCATTCACCAGTAAGTGGGGCCGCTGCAGCTCCCAGCACAAGGTCTGGGGTGGGAGGGGAATGGCAGCCAGGGGGAGAAGGCTCTACCGAATCTCCGTTAATGCCCAGCGCGGAGACAGCTGCTTGGCGGAGCCTCCAGCTCACGGGGGTGGGGTCTCTGCCTCCCGCAGGTTGAGAAGCGTGAAGATGGAGCAGAGGAAGCTGAGTGACCAGGCCAACACCCTGATCGATCTTTCCAAGGTATGTCTGGGAGCTGCCGGCCGGCCGGCCAGGCCGATTCTGCCCAAGCAGCGTTGAATTCCCAGGGCCCCCTGTCCTGCCGCAGGAGAGCACGGCCCTGACGGGCATGGAATTCACCTGGGCTTCAGGAATCCTCGCAGCCTAAAGGCTCAGCCAAAGCTCTCTCCAGCCCCCGGAGCTGGGACTTCCTCCTCCCCGAGGGAGCGCCCCATGGAAACCCCGGGAAAAGGGGGGGGGGAGGGGATGGGGGAGTCAGGTTGAATTAGCGGGCAGGGACCCCCTTGGGTTCCAGATATCGGGGCAAATGGGAGGGCTTTCTGGGGTGAGCAAAGCAGAGCGATTGGGGGTGGGGACAGGGTCTCAGTGCAGAGCCCGAGAGAGACCACTTGGGGGTGGGGGTGGAGATCTTGCAAAGCCCCGGAGCCCCATTGATGCCCAGAAAGATGCCAGCTCCCAAACTGCTATTGAGAAGGGTGCCCGGGCCTCCTTGAAAGCACAAGCCCCCCCCCCCCAGGGATGGGCCAGCAGCCGGCGCGGATTTTAAGCCGGAGCTCATGTTTAATCATTTCAGCCCTGGCCCAGAGGGATCCTAACGCAGAGCAGAAGCTGCCCTGGATTAGCCAGAGGTGAAGCCCCAAAGTCTGCCTGGTAAACGCATCTGCAGCCAGTCCCCCGAGCCTTCTGGGGGGGCTGGCGGCCCGCTGGCTGGCACCAGACAACGCATTGGCGGAGCTGAGCTAGTCTGTGCTCCCCTCTCCCCCCTGCTGCCTGGGGGAAGCCTCTGTCCCTTGCTGACCCCACCAGCGGCTTCCGGGGCAGCTTGCTCGACCCCCCCCCCGGTCTCCATCCTGGAGTGTGGTTTAGCTGGCACATGGGGCAATGGATCCTGCGCCCCTCATCTCGGACGGGCTCCTCTCTGCCTGTCTGTGGGGCTCCCCCCCCCGTCTTTGTGCCAGTCTCTTTCCGGCTGCCCCCTGGGAAATCCCTCTGGAAGCACCACCAACCCCCGAGGGAAGCTGGGGTCAATATGTGGTGGTTTTCTGGCTCCAGTGATCCCAAGCTTTGCCTTCTGGGCGGATGGCTGAACTGGGTTGTGTTCCCATCTCTGCGGGACCTCCAAGCCACTGCCCCCCACCCCAGTTTCCCGTTGATAAAGCAGGGCCGACACTTCCTGGGTCAGAAACCTGGAGCTCCGTGGAAGCCAGGGAATGGCTGCTCCAGAAGGGGGGAATCAGGGTTCTCCAAAGCCAGCCGTCAGCTTTAAATTCTTGGCCGTCTGCTGCCTGCTGGTGGCCTTTAAACTGGAGGAACATCCTGTGCCTGGCAGGGGAGCCTGAGGGCCTGGGGAGGGCTCTGCTGGAGAGGCTTTGTCATTGGGGGGGAATCGAGGCTTCCTGCTTGGTGCCGGTATTGGAGAATGCTCCTCAGCTGGGGTTTTATTGCTGGGTACCGCAGTGTTCCCTGCTCCCCCAAGTGTTTCTGAGCACCGGGCGGGCACCGGGAGGGCAGTGGGGCGCTGGCCGCCCCGTTCTCTGGATTCCCCGAGAGCTGCGAGCTCGGCTCCCTGCCTCGCACGCTAACCCTGCCCTGTCCCCCCTCCCCGCAGATGCAGAACGTCATGTACGACCTGATCACGGAGCTGAACGACCGGAGCGAGGACTTGGAGAAGCAGATCGGCAGCCTGGAGTCCAAACTGGAGCAGCTGAGCACCAGCTTCAACTCCCTGCCGTTGCTGATTGCGGAGACATTGCGCCACCAGCAGCAGCAGCTGCTCTCTGCCATCGTGGAGGCCCGGGGGGTCAGCGTGGCGGCTGTGGGGGGCCCCCAGACCCCGCTCTCGGACAGCCCCATCGGGGTCAGCTCCACCTCCTTCCCCACCCCCTACACAAGCTCCAGCAGCTGCTGAGCCTCAGGGGGACCCCTGGCCCCACCCAGGAAGAGCTACACACAGGTCTTAATGACGCAAAGGCGACTTTCTCCTGGCCCGCAGCCGGGTCAAGAGTGAGACAGACAGAGACTGCCGCCTCGGCTCACTGCCACCTCGTTACGCCTTGGAATCCGAAATCTCCTCTCCGCTTCGGTGCCTCTACATGGGATGGGGAGGGAGCGGAAGGGCAGCGTTTGGTGGAGGACAGGATCCACCCTCAATCTCAGGTCTTCAAATTGAAACAAACAAAATAATAAAAATGAAATTCTGAAGCACTGACGCAAGGGCGAGGCGGCGGAGGGGGAGCATTCCACTGTGCCAGCCCTGAGCCGCCGGGTTCAGGAGTTGCTGGTCTCCTTCCTCCCCCTCCGTTCATTAAGTGTCTTGCCGAGGAAGGCTTGGGGAGAGGACGGCGGTTGGTTTGCCAAGAGCCGGCCGTCCCTTTTCCCTCTCGCGCTTCCCATAATCCCCCAAAGCCCCCAAACGGGCAACTGCCAGAACTGCGATTTCACCAAGACTCCCAGCCGCCCCAGTGGCTCTCCGCGATGCCAGCGTGTGCTGTCCGGGCACGCCGGCGGTGGCATTTTGCCTGCTTCATTCTGGCTTCCTACAGCGCGGGAGCCGCCCTCTGCCGAGGCAGGAGGATGAGCTGGCGGCCCTTCGGTGAGGTGTGCCAAAGCGCCGTGCGCAGTGTTCAGAAGCCGTGGCCCCCCGCTCCTCGGAGGTCCCTGTTCCCCAGCCCGTCACTGCCGCAGTTCCTTTCCCGGAGAGTCTGGTGCCATAACGCCCCGGTGATGGGCCCTGCAGGACAAGCCAATGGGAGTGTTTGCAGAAGGGGCCGTGCGCTCGCCTTCCCAAAGCCCCTGAGAGAGGGGCAGGGGGGCGGCTCCCAAGTCAGGGCCTCCCTCCAGTCTCTTCCAAACGGGTAGGTAGGTGAGGGGCGCCAAACCTCCAGGCGCTCTCTTGACTTGCCTCTGCCTTACCCTTCTGCTAGCTGCCAGCTCCAAGGCCCTTGGCTGAGGCCGAGCGAACGTGGCGCGGGACGTGGCCTCTGTTTAAAAGCAGGCGCGACTCGGCTGTGGTGTCTGGCCAGGGAGCAGCGGCACCGGCGGAGCGGGAGGAATTAGGCAGGTCGCTCAGCTGCGACTAGCCAGTAGCCCGCAACCCGCCCAGGCCAGAGCCGCACACGGGGTCTGAGCCTGAGCAGGGAGCTTTGACGGGTGATGCTGCTTCTCTCCTCCCCCCTAGGGCCGGGCACAGATTTCCCTCCTCGCTTTTGGACCAGATGTCTCCTTAGGGTCCCGGGCAATTTGAGCAAGCGTCTTCCATCTTGGGAACAATGGAGCCGCCAGGGTGTCTCTCTCTCGTGCTGCTCCCCCGTGGGCCTCCCTCCCCCTTCCCGTCTCTAGTTCTGCATTTGGGGAGCTGTAGTTCTGGGCAAGGCGGCTCCCTGCGTAAGCCCCCGCTAGGACCCTCCGAGCCGCCCAAAGCTCCCGCCCTTGATGGGCTTCATTCTTCGCTCGCACCCTGGCTCCCGCCTTCCTGGCTTTTGTTCGGAGCCGCGCACAGCTGGGAATGACTTGCTTTCTTCCCCCAAACTCCGCGGCTGGTGCTGGCTGCTCTCAGCCGTGGATAGTTAGGTCTTTCTAAGCGGCTGTAGGAACGGTGTAATTACCCTGCGATATTAATTACGTGTCACCCCGCGGTGTGGCCTAATTGTAATGGCAAGCCAGGTAGGCTCGGCCTGTAATCCTCTTTCCCTTCCCTCAATAGCCGTGGGCTTTTCCTTTGCAAGTGTAGGGCCCTGCTCCCAGCTGGAGGCACCCTGTTCACTGCTGGAGGGAGATGTACTCCCTGTGCCCTGCAATTAAAGCCGCGGAGGAGAAAGGCGGAGCTCCACAAGGGCGGTTCCTTCCTCCCACGGTCTCTCTCTGCTGGCACGCTCTTAGCACAATGGCATTGCTCTCGGCTTAGGGGGGACAGGCCTGAAGGGGCAATCATTCTCCGCTCCCGCTGAGGCATGACTCAGCCTCTCGAGGCCTCCACACGTGAGTCAGGAGGGAAGTTTGAAGTTACAGTGAAGGCGGTTGTACCCTTGGGGGCCATAGGCCTTAACCTCACCAGCCCCAGGAGCTGCCAGGATGCTGGCCCGGTTGACTTGCCCCTTCCTTGCTGCCGATGCCCATGCTCCATGTTTGGGCAGGATCGCTGCCAGGATCGGTCCAGCTGCTGGGCAGATGGAGACGCAAGATTCTATACCCAGCCCCAGAACTCCCCCTTTCAGAGAGAGACCAGTTCTACGCCTGCCTTTGCCAAGTCAGTTCATCTTTCTGTTTTTCGGTTTCCCTACGACTGTAAATTGGGAATGATAGCTCGGCCTGTCGGTGGTAAAGTCTCAAGTACCGCAGTATCCAAGCACCTCTCAGTCACTGTAATATCAGGCTGTCCCCCTGATATTACAGGGAACTGCAGCAGAGAGAGGTTAGGAGACTTGTCCAAGGTCACAAGGGGAGCCTGTGGCAGAGGAAGGTGGGTTTGCGTTTAGGTTAAACTTTAGGAAAAACTTTCCAGCAGTTAAAACAGCAGAACAAGATGCCTAGAGAAGCTGCTGCTCAGTTTCCTTCACAGAGGTTTTCAAGAAAAGTCTGGACAGGTGTCAGTCAGGGAGGCTTTAGGTGTAAAGGATTCTGCACCCGAGAGGTCCCTACAGATCTATACGAGCAAGGACCCAAATCCTCAGGCTAGCTCCCTCTCTGCTGGACCATCCATCTCCGCCAAACCTTATCCGGCCTACAGTTGCAAGAGGGTTTTCCCAGTGCTACGTATTCTAGCATGCCTGGTCCCCGCTTCGTAAAGAAATCGGCTGCAGATCGCCTACATCTACCAGCCCTCGCTAGCATTTAAGATCACAGAGCTGGAGTAGTGGCTAGCCAGGGCAAAACCCACAGGCTAGCAGGGAGCTCAAGAGGAGCCGGGGCAGGATTAGGCTGTGCTAAAGCCTCCTGGACCGATGTCCCTAAGGAGAGGAGCTAGTCAGGATGAGCCCAGTGTATTGGACTAGCTTGAGCACTCTGGAGCCCTCCCTAGCCGGCCTATTGGGAAACTCGGCCCGTTCCCTGGTCGCTTGTTCCGCCGCCCGGTCCGTTTCTCCTAATATTTCATCTGCATCTTTCTGCCACCGAAACTCGTTGCGTCCTCGAGCTTTGGCAGGCGGCACGGAAGCCCTGATTGCGAAGGAGAGGAAACGCCGATCCGGCTGGCCCGTCATTCTAGGGAATGGGCTTAGAGTAGGCACTGGCATTTCACTCGCCTTGTCTCACCACTGGGTCTTACTCAACGCAGCTTCCTTCGCAGCCGTTAGCAGCTTGGCAGAGGTTTCTTGCTGGTTTGTGCAGAGGCACGGAGAGCCCAGTGTACGGCCAGCTGGTGTATAATCTGCAGCAGGGGGCCGGGGCTGCTGCCTCCGCGTGCTTCTGCCTTTCAGCACCATAGACAGCAGCCGGCGGCCCTTCAGCCGCTGCAGCTGCATTCGCACAAAACCTCCTGAACACGGGAAGCCGCCGCAAAGCGTAGCCCGTGCCGCTGCCCCGGGTGGGGTGAGGGGGTGCTCGCTCGCGATGGCTCAGCTGGCCGTGCAAACCTGCTTCACCCTGCCTCCAGCAGGGGCCGTGCTCCGTGGCAGTAGCACCCCCTTCTGCAGCTTGTGTGTGAACGCAGGTACCATTGAACCGAAAGGGCCCGCCTCCGACAGGCTCGGCTAGCAGAAGGGTAAGCCAGTCCTCTAGGCTAGACGGATGCGATTGTGAGAACACCGTGTTGCTTCTGACATGGTCATGGAAACCTCCTCGGTCACTGACATCATTTACCTGGGGATTTGCGGCCCACTTTCTCCCGAGTAGTCTTCAGTGGGGTTGGGGCGGTGGCTACCACAACCCCTCGCTGGGCTGGCATTCCCCTCGAGCGGCCCATCGGCCAACTCCATCTCCCAACCCCACGGCCGAGAGAGTCCGGAGAGACAGCCCCTCCAAGGAGAGCCGGAAGAACCGAGGCCGGCTGCGTCTGGCAGAGGAAAAGCACAAGGTCTAAAACGCCGATCCCAAAGAGATGCCAGGAATGAGCCACAGCGGAGCCTGAGTGGCCCAGCCGCTGCCTCGGATGGAAACGGAACCGCTCTCCTCAGGGAGAGTTTGTTCTTCCCGATGGCCATGCTGGGCCTGCGCCCCATTCTCTTGGCATAGCCTCAGTCTTTGCTCTGCGCCCCTCTCTTCCGCCCCATCCGGGGGGGGGGAGCAGCAGAGCCTCAGAACCGCTATGTCGCGCCCCCCCCCGCCCGCCAACTCGCGCAGACGGAAGCGTTTCTCTTGGAGGCTTCGACGTGAGCTGCATCTCGGACCTGCCTCTTGCCTCTGTACCGCTTGCTTCTTTTTTTAATACTAGGGGAAAGCATAATAGTTTATTTTAACTATGAAATATATTGCTATATTATAAAGGATATTGTAACTTTCCATTATTATTATTATTTTTTTGTATCAAATTTAGTCCGCTCGCAAGCAAGCGTGTCCGCCTGCTTCTCCGAATGTCTGTTTCTGGCGTACAGCCCACTGCAGACGCAGGGACGGGGGCAGAACCGAGTCGGTGCTGGCGGGGGCGAGGGAGGAGCAGGGTTTGCTCCCCGCGCCGGGGCCCTCTCTCCCCATGCAGCCGAGTCTCCGGAGGGAGCGCTTTCGAAACCGAGGGCCGGCCCAGCAAACAGCAGGCCGGCCCCGCCAAATTTCTCCCCCGGCTGAGGCCTAGTGGAAGAAGGCACAGCACCGGGCAAAGAGTAGCCTCTCCCGCGTGGCCGAGGGGCAGGAGTCTCCCTCTCTCTCCCAGGTTACCGTGGGGCTATGCTGCCTCGACGGCTCATGCTGCCGCAGGGAGAGGGGTCTCGCTTCTTGGGGACCTTTCTGCCAGGAGCGCCCTGCTCCTGGGGGCGCTGGGCAAAGCTTGGGCACGGAGTCACACCGAGCTAGGCAAGGGTTCCTTATGAAAAATACATGTTGCAGGGCCTGCCCTGGCCTTCAAAGTTTGCCAACCCTCCTCCACCGCTCAGTGGGTCTGTGGCCCCCAGGCACTGGCCGGTTCTTCAGAGAGTCGGGCAGCGCAGGCTAGTGCCCCTCCTGGCTGGCCTGGCCTCAAAGCAGTTTAGGTTGGGGGAGCGGATGTGAGCTTTTGAGCCGTCCAGGGCCCTTCCTCAGGCACACAGCAAGCTGGAATTGTTCCAGGCCTGAGGAAGGGCCCTGGGCCGGCCTGCAGGTTGGCGTAGTCTCCCCAATGGAAGTTGGTCCAATAAAAGGTCTCCTCTGAACCGCTTTTTCTCTTGCAGGGTAGAAAGGGAGCGGATCTCCCCTCCCAACCTCTAGCCACTCAAGCAAACCCCTCTGCTCATCTGAAGCTGGTCTCGGGAACATGGGCAGCGGCTTGGAGGCTGCCCCTCCCTTCCCCCCCCCCCCTTAACCTCAGGGCCTGCGGCTGGCACAGCAAGTGCTGGGGGCGGACCCCGCTGACTTCAGCTGCCCCCTCTTCCTGGTGGGGCTTGTGAGCCCCCGTTACCCAGCCCTGAACCTATTCTTAGCCCCAGCAGCTGCTTTACTCTCAGCCGTGGCCTAGGTGCAGGGGCTCTTCATGAGAGACCCACGCACCCCCCACCCAGCTGCTGAGGGGGCCGGGGGGGGGCTGCAGGGAAAGTGCTGGAGCTCCCTCCCCCTGCGTTCCTGCTCCTCTACACCGCTCGGTGTGCGGGGCCAGCTGGAAGCACCGTTCGCCCCCGACGGGCTCTGCTCCCCTCTGGAAAATGCTCTCAGCATCCCAGCCTCCCTGTCCCACAGACAGCGCTGCGACAGCGGGGCCTGCTCCCCACGGCCGAGGCAGAGCTGGAACCCGCTCTACTAGGGCTGCAACCCGATTAGAAATTTGTTGGTTAAATTTGCATGAATTTACATAAATATCAATAGGTTTGCATAGATTTGCCTAATTTCTGCGCGTTGGGTAAACTTGCCTTCCGCTGGAACGCGTTGCCTTGAGCGACGGGTTCGGCCCTCCGGCCGGTCCGAAGGGCCCGGCAGCGAACCGCTTCAGCAGGGGGCAGGTTAATCGATTCGTCGTTTTGGTTAAGGGTTGCAGCCCTACTAGGGACCCTTTCAAACTGGAGCCCAGTGGTCTCTGCCTGCCTCACACGCTGCCCCCTTTCCCCCTGCAGGGCTACTGGCCAAGGGGAATGCAGGCCCAGCCTTGGGGCCCTTCTCCTGGAAGCACAAGCTTGGCTCTTGAGCTGCTGCTCGCCGTGGCACATGCTGCATTTCCACGGGGCTGGCCCCCAATGCCTGGATGAGAATCCACCAAGGAGCTAGATCGGCCGGGGGGGGGGGGCAGGGCTGGTCGATATGCAAATCTTAGAGAGTACTTCTGAGATATACAGGTTGCAGGGTTGCACTGGAGCCAATGCAGCCCTGCAAGCTGTATATTTCTCATAAGTTATGCATTTATGGCAACCCTAGGGGCTAGGTTTGCGGCCCAGTGGATTCTTCAGGCAGCCCCCTTGGCTGGGCTCCCCTCCACCCCCAGTGCAGAATCAAGCCCCCTGGTGTCTTGGCCAATGCAGAGGGCAAGGGCTGAGCAGTGAAAGCAGCAGCACGGCGCCCCCCCCCCGGCCGGAGCTGCAGCCTCCTGCACGGCCCCCGCAGGTTAACAGCGCCCCATCCTCCTCGTCTGCCCCTCCTCTCTTTAGACCGACTTCAAGGGGGAGTTACCGGCCCCTTTGACCCCGGCGCTTCCCTAACCCCCAGCCCCGTCCCCGCCAGCTTCTCCAAAGTGGGGGCCCTAGCCAGTTTGTACCCAGAAACAGTCATCTTTTCATTCAGACTAATGGCTTTAATCTGTTCACTGTATAAAGTGCCTTGGACTTCACTCTGAAGAGGCCAGTCTCTGCGGCTCGGCCCCCGCGGTGTGTAACGCTGTAGATACCTGCCCAGAGGGGCGCACCCTGGAGAACTGTTCTAACCGTACCGATATAAAGACTTCAACATCCTCTCTCGCCCTGGTCTCTGTAGCTCCTTTCCAGCCAAGGCCTCCCGCCCCGAGCTAGCGGCAGCTCCCCGGGGGGTTGCCTCGCCCTCGGGGGAACGGAGGGCCTGCCCCAGCAGGCGGATTTCTGGCACGTGAGTCGAGCCGGAAATGTTGGCCCCACCGCTGCCCCGACCACTGCGCTCGGCCCGGAGACCTTCCAGGCCTGATTTGGGGTTTTCCGATAACTGCCAGGCACTGGACTATTCTTTCCCCAAGTACTTGCAGTGTGTTTGGGGCCTGAAAGGTGGGTCCCAGAGCAGGGACCTGTTTCACCGGGATTTGTGGCCCTTCTTGGCGACGGCAACTTTTTTTAAGAAAAAAAGAAAACCCACCATCAAAGTTTCTGGAAGTTCTGGATTCATTTGCCTCCCGCTGACCGCGTGGGGGGCGGGAGGATGAGGTCGTCCGTGATGTGGGGGGAGAGGGGGACAGCCCCCTTGTTCATTTTGGCCCCGGGGAGCCTGGTGGCAGCAGCGGCCTCACAACCGGAGTTTGCTCTTGGGGAAGCCACGTGTCCCTTGGGGGCAGGGAAGGACCCTGCTACTGCTCCGGAGTCTCTGCTGAACGGTTCCTCAGGGCCCCAGCAAGCTGCTTTCAGCCGCCGTCGCTCTGGGCTTTTGCCGGGAGCATCACCCTCCTCTAGCCACCACGGTGCCTCGCAGCAGAGGAGTACGGCCCAGGCGCCTGCCAACCACTGAAAAGCGGGGGCCCGGGTTTAAAAACATTCAAGACCAGGCGTGGCCTGGGGCTAGTGACCGGGGCAGGGATTCAATCCCAGCAGTGGGGGCCGGAGGCAGGGAAGCTGCACGAACCCCAGCCCGCTGGTGGCACTCAGACAAAGGGGCAGGAGGGGACACAGCAAGGGAAGTGCTGTGGCTCCCCTTCCTGGGACCCAGCCCGTTGAGAACTGCTGCCTTGTGGCAGGCTGAGCTTCCCCATACTGTCGAGGAAGCGGAGGGACATTTCCCAAGGTCATGCTGGGATCCCATGTCACTGGCGGATGCAGCGACGGGGCCCTGCCCGGAGGGCTTACAATCTCAGATGGACACGGGTGAGGAGATGCAGGGAGAGGCACACACATGTTCCCATTTTACAGGTGGGGAACTGAGGCCGAGAGGTGGTGACTTGCCCAAGGCCGCCTACGGAGTTCAGGGCTAGGGCACGATTTCTCTGGGTGGCCTGGGGCAAGTCACCGCCTTTCGGTCATCTTCCCCCCCCCTGTGTCCAAGCAGCAGGGACTGGCTCTCCCACGCACCTCAAGCAAGAGTCGCCAGCATCCTACCCAGGGGGTGGCTGGTTCTCCCTAGGCATTAGCCACTGTCTTTCATACCCGAGAGGAGCCTCTGGCTTCCCAAGGGGGCACCCCACCCTGACTACAAGCAGAGAGACTGGGGAGGAGAGAAGCCCGGGGGAGACTGGGGAGGAGAGGAGCCCGGGGGAGACGGGAGGAGAGGAGCCCGGGGGAGACGGGAGGAGAGGAGCCCGGAGGAGACTGGGGAGGAGAGGAGCCCAGGGGAGACTGTGGAGGAGAGAAGCCCGGGGGAGACGGGAGGAGAGAAGCCCAGGGGAGACTGTGGAGGAGAGGAGCCCGGGGGAGACGGGAGGAGAGGAGCCCGGGGGAGACTGGGGAGGAGAGGAGCCCGGGGGAGACGGGAGGAGAGGAGCCCGGGGGAGAC
>QEPC01005523.1:412554-424981 GCA_003113815.1 Sphenodon punctatus
CCCCCCCCCCCCCCAACTAGGCTATGAGAGGAGTGCAACTCCAAGCACCCTACCCAGCCCCCCCCATCACACACACACCCTGGACTAAGGGAGCAGGACCCCTTGCATGATAAGCAGGTGTCATGCCCCCTCCCCCTTTTCTCTGGGCCAGGGACACAGACCCCTTGCACGTTAAATGGGTGCGGTGTAATAGTCCTCTCTCCCCACCGGGGCCAAGGGAACAGCACACACCCCCAGTGTAAACTCCTCCCTCCCCCCACAGCTGGTAGCGCACACACACCCCACCCCCTCCCCCACATCCACACATTCAGAACCCCTTCTTCGGGACCAAGGGAGCAGCTCCCTCCCATGCTAACAAGGCAAATGCCCCTTTGCTGGGGCCAAGGAGCTGCATCCCTTCTGTGCTACACAAGTGCAATGCACCTGCCACTTCTCAACTTGCCTGAATGTCTCCCTGTCAGATAGATTGCAACCCCCTCGGGGCGGAGACCTGACTGATGGTGCTGCTGGACACGTTGCTGGGGGCTAGATAAACACTCCTTTCTATGGCGGTATTAGTCGTACGCGCACAGCGCTGCACAGAGACACACAGTGTAGACGGTCCCTGCTCCACGGAGCAAGAGACAAAGACACAGACAATGACAAAGAGTCTGCCTAGGAATAATGGACTCCAGGATGCAGGGATTCAGTTAAAATGGTTGAAATCCACAAGGCTGTGGTAAGGATTGGGCCTGGGTTCATGATTTCAAAGTAACCTCGAAGAAGTAGGCCTTTAGGCAGGGCTTGAATACGGAGAGGGTGGCGGCCGGCAGCCTGACGCCCCCCTCGGTAAGTGTGTTCCAAGCCTACGGCGCAGCCAGGTGAAACGCGCCGAGCCAGGAGCTGGCGATGGAGGAGAGGGGCGTAGAGAAGAGCGTCTTGTCCGATGAACAGAGGTGACGAGGAGGGGCGTAGGGACTGAGGAGCTGCAGAGGGAAGACGCTTGTAGGTGCCTGGGAGAAGCTTTGAACCGGGTGCAGAAGCGGGTGGGGAGCCAGCGTAGTGACTTGAGGAGAGGGATTACATGGTCGTAACGGGGTGCGAGGAAAGGGAGTCTTGGGTCTGAATTTTGAATACGCTGTAGTGGAGATGAGCGGCTCAGCGGGAGACCCAGGTTGCAGTCGTCTAGAGACTAGATTAGAGTGTTAGCAGTGTGTTCAGACAGGAAGGGACGGATGTTGGCAATATAATAGAGAAAGAAATGACCCCTTTTAGCCGTGTGTTGGATGTGAGCAGAGAAGGCGAAAGAGGAGTCAAAGATGACCCCAAGGTTGTGGGCTGAGGGGACTGGGAGGATGATCCTGTTCTCTACAGAGATGGTGGGAGGGGAGAAGTGGGTTTAGGAGGAAAGATAAGAACTTCTCTCTTGGCCACGTGGCGGTGAGAGATCCAGGCAGCGATGTCAGACAGGCAGGCTGAGATGGGGGGCTGAAGTCTGAGTGAGAGTTCTTGTACAGAGAGGTAGATCTGAGAATCATCAGCGTAAAGCCGGTGCTGAAAGCCCTGGGAGGAGCTCAGAGCAGCAAGGGAACGCGTGTAGAGAGAGGAGAGAAGGGGGCCCAGGACGCAGCCCTGGGCTGCACTCACTGATAGCGGGAGAGCAGCAGAGGAGGATTAACCAAAGGATCCACTCGATGTGAGAGGTAAGAGGAGGAGAGAGGTTCAAGGAGCACTCGTGGCCCATGAAGAGGTCAGTGGAGACTTTGACGAGGGCTGTCTCTATGGAATGTAGGGGGCTGAGTCCCAAGGAAGTCAAGGCAGAAGCAGACATGAACGGCGTGCTTGGGCAGCTTGGATTGGATCGGGGATTGCAGTTATTCCCCGTTTGGATGCCAAGGGAAGGAGGGAGATGGGATGGTAGGGTCCAGGGAAGGACTTTGGGGGGTGGTGTGACCACAGCATGTTTGAAGGCAGCAGGAACGGTCGGTCTCAGTGCCGGGGAGATGGGTCAGAGGGAGAGGGAGGGGGAGAGAAGGTGGGGGCCGATTTTCTCTTCTAGAGAAAGAAGAAAGGGTGAGAGGTGCTAGTGGGAGAGGAGGGGAGTGACGCAGGGAAGGTTGAGGGGGCTCGGCAGAGAACTCTAGGTGAATCTTGTCATCCCGAGTCTGGGCCGGGAGTGAATCGGAGGGAGGTGAGTACGAGAGAAAGACGGCGGCGGGGGTTGGAGGCAGAAGAGTCAGTCAGCTAGACCGAGCAAGAACAATAGCTGAACTGAAGGAGCTGAGCAGGAATTGGAAGTCAGCACAGGAGCAGGATTTTAGCCAGAGATGCTCTGCAGAACTTGGGGGCGTTGGGGTTTGGCGTGCCTGACAGGACAGGGGAGTATCCAAGGCAGAAGAGAGCGTGGTCTTGTAGCAGGAAAGGGACTCGGAGGAGAGAGGAGGCCAGGGTCAAATAGCCTGGAGATTTCTAAAGGCGTTGGGGGTGATTTGGACTGGACGAGGCCGTGGGGGAGAGGGGCTAAGAGTACAAATCAGCAGAGGCTGGCCCGAGAGGGGACGTGCGGAGGTGGAGAGTCCAGAGAGAGCAGTTGGATGGAAAGACTAGATCAGGAACAGTGATAATTGTGGGGGAGCAGATACTCTGGCAGGATTAGAACAAGTGGAGACTTGGATGTGACTCTCCAGCGTTTAGCATGAAACTCGCTGGGATAAAACGACCAGGTCTCTCGCGGTCACCTCAGAGCGTGAGCTTCCTTCGGGCTGTAATTTCACCCTAGCCTCAAGGGGATTAGGCGGCTGTTGGGGCACAAGGCTAGATGGCCCGGCATGGGGCAGTTTCTCCGTGCTCGGAGGAGAAGAGATAGCAAAGCGTTCTTGGGAGAGGGGTGAACACCAACTGGCCTTGCTCCAGAGCTGCCAGCAAACGCGCCCCCAGGTCAGTGGCGGCAGAGCGAAAGCCTCTGCCCAGAGACATTCATTCTCCCCTCTCCTTCCCAAAGGGGAAACTTCTCTCTCCCGTCAGGCTTTTGCACCGCCTGCTCACGGACGCTCCTGTCATTCAGGCAAGCGTTCGTTCCTGTCTCCCCCAGATTGTGAGCCCTGCAGGGCGGGCAGGACCTGTCTCGAATTCATGATTCTTTGGTGCCAGGCCTATTGCTGGGGCTGCGGCTCTGGAAATACTCAATAATAAGTCTGTAACTGAAATTGCTGCTCGTTCAGGCTTGTATCCTCATTTGTGGAGGAGACGTGCCGCTGGACTGTGGAACTCTCTGCCACTTGCAAGGCCCAAGACTTAGCAAGAGCCAGAAAGGAATAGGACCTCTCTCTGGGTTGCTTCGGTACCCGAGCTATTTGGGGGGGCAGAAAATTGCCCCTGTTGTAGCCAGGCTCTAACCCTGTGGGGTGGCAGAGACCCTTCCTTTATTCCGCACCTCTCTACTGCCTCGGCCTTGTGCCTTTCCTGCAACTAGGAGACTACCCTAAGGAACTGACATGCCTGGAAGTGTGGCTGGCGGGCACTGCCCACTCAGGTGTTCTGGGCAGGAGGAGGCAGCAGCAGAGGCCGTTCTAGTAGGGATAGGAGGCAGTAGGGCCAGGTGTCTGGATTTCTCCCGCTGCTTGCTCCCTCTGTGGCTGCCAACACCCCCCCCCCCCAACTTTTGCAGCATTCCGGCTAGAGCAGTTTCTATTCATCTAGTACAAAGATGTCATCTCTGAAGCGCCTTTGATTTCTCCCCGTATTGCCTAGATGTTTGCATGGACCCCTTCAAGCTACTTTAATGTAAGTTTCTCAGCACTTACTCCCCCCCCAATTGTACGCTTTCCTAAGAGGCTGCCTCCATCTCCTGCGCGAGTGAGTTGGTGTGCATCTCCTCTCTGAGAACGGAGTCTAGTTACGCTGGTCCAGCTCACCACCCTGGCTCGCTCTACCCGTGCCAGCCAAGCGGCTATAAGCCGGCGGGATCAAGTGCCTGCAGCTTATGAAAACCTTGGGAACAGGGGAGTTGTATCCTGGAAAGTCCCTTTCCTTTGCTTTCCTGCACACCGCCGCAGGAATCAATAGGATCACTCAGAAAGCCGTGCAAAACAATGACATTTAACTTGGTGCCCTAATGTAATGGTGGCAAAACCAGTGGTTAAATGTCCCCTGGGGGGGGGGGCATAACAGGATGCAGGTGGCGGTGTGTTTGGGGGATTTTGAAGAGCTCTGAAGCGTTAAGCAAGGGGCCTGATTAGCGGGTCTGTAGCTTCTGGGCCAGGGACGCAGACCCCTTGCCTGCTAAGTGAGTGCAGTACAGACGAGTTCTCCCGGTCTCAGGAGAGCGGTCTGCCGCCTGTCTGGAGAGGTGCTCCTGCACGCTGGCCCCCCGCTCATGGGAGCAATGGAGTCGGTCGGGGGATCTCGTCTAGAGTGGCTCTCGTGGCAGCAGAGAGGGTGGAACTAATACATGATTGGGATCGAGAGCGTCCTAAAACCCCGCTCCAATGTGGTACAAAGCAACACAGCTTGGGTTGCTATTCTCGGCCGGATTATACCACACCCAGCATTCTGCCGAGAGTCCCCAGGTAAAGAGATGTCCTGTGACCGGCCAAAGCCTGGCAGCTCGCAGGCTGAGAGAGGGGGGGGCCCTTTGGGGCTGGGGAGTCGAGCTGCTGGCGAGCGAGGATAAGCTGGGATCCGTGTGTGCAAGGTCTGGAAGGGAGGGAAGCCACGTGATTCACCAGCTGGTGACCCCCAGCCCCCCCCCCCCCCAAAGCCACGCTGCGCGGCCAGGTCCTTTATACAGCTCTGAGGGACCGGTCGGTAATAGCCAGATGCCGTGTCACGGTGACATCACACAGCTCCTTAGCAAATCAGAAGAGCGTCTTCCTGGGAGGAAGGGCCCTGAGCACGTTAGCATCTTTATCTTCCCTTGTTTGTTCTTTCCTGGCCTGGAAGTTGGGAGCAGAGTTGCAAACGTCCCCCTTGTCTGTTCCCAGTGGGTTTCGTTTGGCCAACGCCAGTTGTTCAGCAGGAGGCTTTGTTAAGCGTGTGTGGCCGTGCCAGGAGCAGATACTGGTCAGCTTGAATTCCATCCCAATCTCAGGCCTGTCGTCTGTTTGGACCCTCTCCCTGCTCTTTGCCTTTGCTTGACCGAAGTTAGGTCTGGCTTCCTTTGTCCAGGCCAGGAGAACACAAGCTATCAATAAAACTCTATTCTATCGCCACCAGGGGAGCGGAGATGCGGAGTCTGATGGGGTTTAGGCAAAGGCAGGGCTTTGGGTGAGCTTCTCTGAGATCATAGGTACCTTAAAGGGCCATCTAGTCCAGTGGTCCTTGAACTCCTCTCTCCCCCTCGGGGGGGGGGGGGGGGAGAGGGGGGCAGAGGCCCCGCCTCTCCCTCACACTGCTGGCCCCCTCCTCTGCCTGGCTGTTTCGGCCAGGGGACTGGAGAGGAAGTGAGGTGGGGGAGGGGGGGCTCCACTACCGCAGGCAAGAGAAGGGGGCAAGCACTAATCCTCCACCCCCCAGCGCCCAGGCAGAGTTGACTAAACCGGACGTTTTTAGAAAGGGGTTGATCAGTGCACCCAGCCGGCAGGAAGGAGACGGTCCCAGCCTCCGTCAGCAGGGGTTTGAAGCTAGAAAGAGGGGAATGAAGGGGAGACTTCTGCTTGGCTGCCCTTGCCTGCTCAGGACACTTTCCCCTCTGCAGATGGGGGGGCCAGGTTTGGGAGGGTTCCAGTGTTCCCGCCCATCCCTGGCCTGCCCATGGGATGCGTCGCTTTCAGCGTGGGGGACCGGCAAGGGGAAGCTTTGTGCGGGGCCCGCCCCTGGGTGAAAGGAGACACCAGCAAAAGCAGCGAAGTGAGAGCTGGAGCCAGCCAGCCGCTAGGAAAATGAAACTGAAACTTGCCATTCTGGAGCCATTTTAAGGCCAGGCAGTGGGTTGGTTACTGCCTCCTTGCCCTGCCCTGCCTTGCGCTGCGGGTAGAGTTCAGGCTGGAGCTCCCTGGGAGGCTGAGAGAGAGAGTGCTTGGGCACAGAGCTAGCTCCCCGGCCACACTGATCAATGCAATGCCGTGGTCCTGGCAGCGTGGGGAGCAGACAGGTAAGAGCAGCGGCTGCCTGGGGTCCTTGCAGAGAGCGGCTCATTCCGGGAGGGGGGCATCCGTGCTCTTTGAATCAGACAAGCCAGCTTGGCAGAGAGTGAAGGGAGGGGGGCTTTGTTAAGGCCCCTGAAACTGTCAGCTTGGCCCCAAGCCGTGTGACGGGTCGTCTTGGGACCCTGGCGCCCATTGGCTGCGTGAGGGCGCAGGGCTGGAAACGATCACTTCAGTGCAGAAAGCGACCCACAGCGCGTCTGTTACGCTCGCAAGCTTAGGGCCTTCGTCTTTAGACTGAGTCTGAAAATGAATTTGAATTTGCATTCACTCTAGGCCGCGGTGAAGAACCTCAGGGTCTGGGACAAAATTCAGCCCATGCCTTTCCACTTCCTGGGTCTGGCCCCCAAGATGCAGTGCCTCCCCTGGGGGAGCGCAGGCGCACAGGGAGGGGGCAGAGGCAGGATCTGAACTCTCCTCTTCCCAAGCGCCCCGCATGGAGCTTGGACTCCTTTTCAGAGTGACTCTAGCCTGAGCCATGACCCGGGAGCCCGTGTGTGTCTGCCGGTGGGAACACGGGGGCGAACAGCAGAGCTATCCGGTTCCCCTGGGTGCGTATCTCTTTGAGGGATCATGAAAGGGGAGAATGAGCCTTGCTGCAGGGCAGCGGATCTCATGGCTCAGGAGTCGGAGAGCTCCCTGGAGGGGGTGGGGGTGGGGGTGCAATGGCAGCTTTTAGCTAGGTCAGAGCGCCACAGGAAAGCTGGCCAACATTTGTTCTTCGTTGTCACAGAATATGGAACGAGAGGGAAGGGGCTTCCGTTGCAACACGGGCGGTTTCAGTTAGATAGGAGGAAAACCTGCCCAGTGAGTGTCACTCACAGCTGTCGGGCAGGGGAATCTCTCCCCTTGGGGGGTTTCAGTGTAGGCACCTGTCTGTCCGCAACAAGAATACCCTGCTTGGAGCAGGAGCCCTCTTACATTCTGTGATTCCCACCTTGGTGCCTCAGTTTCCCCGTGTTAAATGGAGAGGGATAGTTCACTCCTGGGGCGCTGTGTGCTACGCTCCTCAGATAGATGGGCAAGTGGATGAATGATGCTTCTTCACGCAGAAGCTTCATTCATTCATTCATTCATTCATTCACCTTTCCCATTCATGCTTTCTCATTGGTTGTGATTCCTCTGTTTGCCTGGGGAGAGTCTGGGCAGGGCCCGTAGTTTCATTTATCCATCTGAATATAAGGTGATGAAGTTGGGGGAGGAAGATTAGCAAGTGTTTTCTAACTCGGGACGGGTCAAGCACAGGATAAATTGCCAAGGGTGGTGGGGGGGGGGTCGCTAGAGGCCATTAGGTTGGGGGGGGTAGGTACACTGAATCCTGCTTCGTGGCAGGGGGCCAGACTCGATAGCCCTTGGCGTTCCTCCTGACCTAGACAAGGCTGTAGTCTGGAGGACGGGTCATGGTCGCTGTATTCTGTGTTGGAGAAGAGAGGCTGGTCACCTAGAACCTCGGGGCTCCTGGGAGCATGTAACCAAGGCCTGAATCTGTGTTTTTCCTCTTGGCAGGCCTCTGTGCAGCAGCTGTGAGCGTGGAGAGTGAATCACAGCTGCCGCCCTTCTGGTTTGCAAGCGCCCCATTATTCCACCTGGGCGTCCCGGCAGCGCACTATGAGCAGAGGTGCTGGCCGAGGCAAAGGTTCATGTCAGACACCCACAAAACCTAGCTGCCACGCTACTAATCCAGCCCTTTTTAACAGCCCTCTTGTCCTGCAGGGAGGGAACTTCGACTATTTCAGACATCAGCAAGTGCGATTCCTGCTGGGGGAGATCCCCGAGGTTCCCCTCTACTCCTTCCAGGAACCAAAACCGCAAGCAGGCCCATCTCAGTCCAGCAGAAGCCCAAGATTTGGGGTGCCCCCTCTCCCCAGCCATAGGCACAGTGCCCGGGGCACACAAGGAGGTTTCCCTTACAACAGTCACCAACTACGGAGCCATCCGGGCTGCCCCCCACACCTGTACAACTACCAAAATCCAGAACGCAGCTTTGACTGTCTTACTGTGAGTTTCCAGGGACTCTCCGTCGCGGGGGAAGACAGTAAGCAAAAGATCTTAGCGATTTTCGGACAGCTCCGAGCGGGGGACTGTTACACAGCTCATGAGCTCGCCCGCAAGCTTAAAGTTACCAAAAAGGAAGTCAATCGCCATCTGTACACGCTTCAGAGGGAAGGTAGGCTGCGCCGAGGGGAAGAGAGACCGCCTCTCTGGAGGGTCGTGGACAGAAACAGGCCTTGGGGAGCCGTGAGAGAGGGAGGTTTTGCTGCCCCAAGAAACCGCTTCCAATCGCCAGTGCTTGAGAGCCCAGCGGAGGAAGAATCTGAGTCCGAGGCGGAAGACGCTCCCTGCTCTCCCATCATGGCAGAGACCAAGGAGAAGATCTGAAACTATCTCTTTGGCGTCACAGACTCCACAGCCACCAACCTGGCCAAAAACATTGGCTTCTCCAAGGCCAAGGATGTCAACACGGCTCTGAGCGCGCTGGAGAAGCTGGGGGAGGTGCACAAAGAGAACGCAAACCCCCCCAAATGGTCCCTGACCGACAAGAAGCGGGAGCGGATGCAGACGAAGATCAAAGCCAGCGAAGTGACGGAAGCGACTCCCCCGGCGCTGGAGCTGGAGGTTCCGGTGGCCTGCATGGAGCCCGACCCGCCGGAGAGCGCAGCGGCGCCCCCTGCCGCAGGGGCGGAAGAGGAGAAGGTAGAGAACGGTCAGCAGCTGCCCGAGCCGGTGGAGCCGAGCCCTGAGCCGACCCACCGCAGCAAGAGACCGCGCTACCATCACTTCACGAACTATGACAACTTTGAGAACGGCAACTGGGCTACGGACGACATTCCGGACGACCTGAACGCCATCAACAAGCAGGCGGACGAGCTGCAGTACATCATGGAGCTGCCCTCCTCGCCCAGCTACGCCGCCCAGTTCGACACCGCCTTCCAGTGCACGCCCCTGGAGAAGCTGATGGCCTGCCAGCAGAAGAACCCCGTCAGCGGCCTGATCGAGTACACCCAGTACACCTACCAGCGCTGCGAGTTCGCCCTGCTGGAGCAGAGCGGGCCGTCGCACGAGCCACGGTAAGGGAGGGAGGGTCGAGCTGGGCACCCCCTTGGGATTTCCCCAAACAGCTAGCCTGCCCCAGGGCCGGGGGCGGCTGTGGAGCAGTCAGCGTAGCAGCCGGGGAGGAACCGGGGAGGAGGTGTGGCTGGTAGCCCAGATGGGGGAGCACCCCAGCCGCGTCCTGCTCCCTGGGAGCTTGAATGGGATGGAAGGGAATCCTGGCAGCTTCATGCTGCCGAGTGCGTGGCCGCCGCTGCCGCCTCCTCCTCCGTTGTGTTGCTGGGATTTCCCCCGGTGGAGCCTGTCAGGGGTGGGGAGTGTCTCGCCAAGGTGGCAGTTGGGCGCACCCTCTGGCCTGGCCAAGGGGGGCCCTGGCATGTCACTTGTGCAGTCAACCAGGCTAACCTACCTCTCTTCCCCCCTCCCCCCATCTCTGCCTTTTCCTGAGCCCCAAAGCGCCCTGCTCTGGGCTATGTCAACAGGCCCACTAGACAGGAAAATTGGCCTACTTTCCAAAGCCCAAATCCAAGCTTCCTCCTCCCAGCCCAGGTCTGAATGACAGCAGCTCCCGCATCCTGCCCTTGGCATGCGCTGACCCACTCCTCTTTCTCCCTGGCAGAGGCCAAAGGGGAGAGTCTCGTCGCTTGAGTGAACTCCCTTGCGTGGGCTTTGGGGTCTGCTGTGGGAGCCAGAGGCAGGTGTGAGTGGGGAGGGACTGGGTGCAGGGCAGGCTGGCTGTTCTGTGATGCCCTCCCAGCAGCCGGTCACGCGCCACCATCCCCAGAGGATAGCATAGGTCCAGGTGTGACAGCGCAGATTTTCAACCCCCCTTCGCTGTGGTGCGAGAAGGGGAAGAGTCTTGGCTCTGCCTGATCAAGCCAGTCAGGAGTCTCTCGGCCCCAGAGATTCATGCTGCCACTTCAGTGTGATCTCTGTTGCCCTGTCTGCCCCGGGAGGCCAGAGCTCAGCTTGCCTTCCCTTCCCACTGGGGCCCAGACTCCCAGTGCTCCCAGAGAGCTGCCTGCTCCTTCTTATCTCTCTCTCTCTCTCTCTCTCTCCCAAGTTTTAAGTTCCAGGCGGTGATTGACGGACGCCGCTTCCCCCCGGCAGAAGCCGGCAGTAAGAAGCTGGCCAAGCAGGAGGCAGCCACTAACGCCATGAAGATCCTGCTGCACGAAGTCGAGAATGAGGGGGAGGATGGCATTGAGTGTGGGGAGTCCTTCCTCCCGGACAGTTCCCTGGCTGAAGCTGACTTGGTGAGAGTCCAGCCTGCCTGGGGTTTGGGGGGAGGAGTCGGCGACGGGCAGGGTTCAGTCAGAAATCGGCTCCTGGGGGCCTGAGACAGAGCAGCTTGGGTTTAGCCGTGTTTGTTGTAATGGGGCTCAACGTCCCAGTAGGGAAGAGAGTTGGCATTTCCCGAGCTGCAGCTAGGAATAAGGGGGTGCGTCTCTGTGTGCGTGTCTGTGTGTCTCTGTATGCGTGTGCGTGTCTCTGTATGCGTCTCTGTGTGCGCGTCTCTGTGTGCGCGTCTCTGTGTGCGTGTCTCTGTGTGCGCGTCTCTGTCTGCGTGTCTCTGTGTGCGTGTCTGTGTGCGTGTGCACATTCAAGTGTGCTGCTTTGTGGCTCTAAAGTCCATGGCGGCGAGCGGGTCAGGTCTGGGCCCATCTCCTCAGCATGAAACTGAGGAATTTGCTTGTATGGAGCTGCTCTTTGCTCCATACGTTCCTCCCGGGGCCCGTGCTGGCTGCTTCGTGGCGCCCCTGCAGGGAGGGCTAGGCTGTTCCAAGCCGGCTGCCGGGCACTGACTGAAACGCTTTGTTGCGGTTTCTCCATGCTGGTCTCTGGCCCTTGGGAAAGTCGCTCGGAGCCCGTCCTCACCCTTCCCAGCAAGCCGTTGCTTCGTGCTGTGGAATGGCCAGGGCGGGGGGTATTGGAGAGGGCAAGCCGTCCAGGGTACCCCTGAATCTGAACCCTGCCCTTGGGAGACGTTGCCAGAAAGGGCCGGAGAAGACTAGCTCGGACGCGGATCTGGCAGCTCGGCGCAGGGTTTAGTGGGTGGGTTGGCAGCGTTATCCGTCTGCTTCACCTCCCTCTTCTTGTGTCTCTCCCCAGCCCACGCACCCCGAAGCGGAGGCCCCCTCTGCAGCGTCGCAGCTCAACCTGCTCTCCGGAAAGAACCCCATCAGCGTGCTCATGGAATACGTGCAGAAATCGGGGAGCATGTGCGAATTCCAGCTAGTGTCTCAGGAAGGGCCGCCCCACGACCCAAAGTACGACTCTCCCTTCCCCCAGATCCCCCTCCGGGAAACCTAGCGCCGGGAAACCTAGCGCTGGCTCCTCCAGGCTCTTGATGGAGAGTCTCTGGGCAGACCCTTCCCTTGCCTTTCGGTCTAATTCTCCCTGGCTGCAGCCCCCCCCCCCCAGCAAGAGAGAACCATTGCTTTCTGGCAGCCTTTCAGATATTTGCAGACATGTGTCCCCGTCCCTGCTGAGGCACCCAGAGTGCCCCCTGACCCCAGGGGGAATTCCTTCTCCTCCCAGGCAGGCCAAGCCCAGAGGGTGTGAAATTCTTCTGGCCCCAGAGCAGGAGCTGCAGGACTCAATGCCCTGCCCTCCTCAGCGGCGCGGCACCTGCCCGCGCTCCCAAGGCTTCAGGCTGATAGCAAGGAAGTTGGCTTTATTCCCAGCTGGGGGCAGCTCGAGGGATTAATTCTCTCCCTCCCGCCAGGTTCAAATACTGCGTGAAAAT
This sequence comes from Sphenodon punctatus, assembly GCA_003113815.1. Lineage (NCBI taxonomy): Eukaryota > Metazoa > Chordata > Lepidosauria > Sphenodontia > Sphenodontidae > Sphenodon > Sphenodon punctatus. The sequence continues at coordinate 424,477 of QEPC01005523.1, forward strand.
GGGCGAGCAGGTTTTCCCCACCGTGGTCGCCAACAGCAAGAAGGGGGCAAAGCAGATGGCAGCCGAGGCGGCCGTGCGAATCCTCAGCGGGAAGATGGGTGTGCCGCTCCTCCCAGAGCAGGTAGAGGGGTTTCTGCCGTTCGCCTTCTCCGCTGGGTGCCGCGGGCGGGTGTAGTGACCGCTCTGCCTTCCCTCTTTCAGTCCCCCATGGAGCTGCAAGGTGAGAAGCCCGCGGCAGACCCCTGCAGCGCCCCATCCTTGAATCTGGACGAAGCCAAGGCAGCCGGCACCAAGGGCGTCGGGGAGCTGATCAAGTACCTAAATTCCAACCCCGTTAGCGGCCTGCTGGAATACGCCCGTTCCAACGGCTTCGCGGCAGAGTTCAAGCTGATCGACCAGGCGGGGCCGCCCCACGACCCCAAGTAAGTGCAGTGAGTGTGGGGGACAGAACCAGCAGTGGGTGTGACACGGGCAAAGCAGTGCACGTAGGGCAGGGGTGGGGGGG
>QEPC01005523.1:426583-440085 GCA_003113815.1 Sphenodon punctatus
TGTGTGTGTGTGTGAGAAGGTGCCGTGTGTGTGTGTGTGAGAAGGTGCCATGTGTCTCTGTGTGTGTGTGTGTGTGTGTGTGGGAGAAGGTGCCGTGTGTGTGGGAGAAGGTGCCGTGTGTGTGTGTGTGTGTGTGTGTGTGTGTGAGAAGGTGCCATGTTTCCCTCCTGCGATTCCCCCGGTCTATCCTAGAACTAGGGGGCACTCCATGACTATCCAAATGAGAGGAATCTAGACCCCCCCCCCCATTCTGTGCGCAGCTCCAGCTGTGGCAGCTCCAGCCCCCTTGGGCTCCGTGCCAGGCCCGAGACACCGCGTGTGTGCGCAGCTCTCTGCTCCGCGAACTCGCCAGCTGCGGCCTGTCGCTCTGAGCTGCACTGGAGGGAGTGGGCAGGGGCTTGCTGGGAATGGTGGGTCCTTGCCGGGCTGGGACTCTCTCTGCTGCCGCGGGCACTCACCTGCTCCTGGCCAAAGATGGTCTCTCCCTGCTTGGATCCCATTGGTTCTTCGCAGCAGCGCCCACTGCCCTTCTGACGGCTTCGCTGCCCCCGTGGCCACGTTTGGCTGGGGAGAGAATCAGCTCCGTGCCTCTGGCTCTGGGAGCCCCATCGCCGTTCTGGCCCCCGCTTCCTGGCCTCTCTGCTGAGGTTCGGTGAAGGGCCAGGTCTTGGCAATCCAGGATCCGCGTCTCCCGCCCCGCCCCGTCCCTACAGGTTTCTCTCTCTCGGTGCCGCCGCCGCCTCGCTCTTCGTTCACGCGCACTCTCTTGTGTTCCCTCCCCAGCTCCCTGTGAGCGGCAGCACCCTGCATGACCAGATAGCCATGCTCAGCCACCAGCGCTTCAACACGCTGACGGCACGCATCCAGCACAGCCTGCTGGGCCGCAAGATCCTGGCCGCCATCATCATGAGGAGAGGAGAGGAGGGGCTGGGCGTCGTGGTCAGCATCGGCACCGGTATGGCTCCTTTGCCTGGTGTTTTACCGTCCTGTCGGAACCCGTCGGGGGACGGGGGGGCAGTACGATGTGCCGAGCTCTGGGCGCTGCGCGGGGTGGGGGTTTGCACTAGGGAGCCTGCTTCGTGCCAGCCTGTGTCCCCCCCGAGCCCACAGCACCAGCTCTGCAGGATTCTCTCCTTCCCGGATCCCGCTTCATAGCTGGGTCCCCCCTGCCCCTAAGGTGGGGGTGGATGAATAATCCCCTCCAGGGACCCTGGCCTCCCCAGAGTGAGAGAAACAGGAGCAATTCCCAGCGAGCCAAGGGCTGCTGCTCCCGTGAGCTGGGCTTGCCTGACCCCCCCTCTCCCCTTCCCAGGCAACCGCTGCGTGAAGGGGGAGGAGCTGAGCCTAAAGGGGGAGACTGTGAACGACTGCCACGCGGAGATCATCTCCCGACGAGGGTTCCTACGGTGAGTGTGAGCGGTGCCCGGCTCCTTGAGCCTTCTCTGGCCCCTGCCTGGCCCGTTTCCCAGCCCCTCTAGCCCCTCTCTGCAGCCAGCGGCCCTGGCTCCCTGCTCCCGTCTCCCAGCCCCCTCTAGCCCCTCTCTGCAGCCAGCGGCCCTGGCTCCCTGCTCCCGTCTCCCAGCCCCCTCTAGCCCCTCTCTGCAGCCAGCGGCCCTGGCTCCCTGCTCCCGTCTCCCAGCCCCCTCTAGCCCCTCTCTGCAGCCAGCGGCCCTGGCTCCCTGCTCCCGTCTCCCAGCCCCCTCTAGCCCCTCTCTGCAGCCAGCGGCCCTGGCTCCCTGCTCCCGTCTCCCAGCCCCCTCTAGCCCCTCTCTGCAGCCAGCGGCCCTGGCTCCCTGCTCCCGTCTCCCAGCCCCCTCTAGCCCCTCTCTGCAGCCAGCGGCCCTGGCTCCCTGCTCCCGTCTCCCAGCCCCCTCTAGCCCCTCTCTGCAGCCAGCGGCCCTGGCTCCCTGCTCCCGTCTCCCAGCCCCCTCTAGCCCCTCTCTGCAGCCAGCGGCCCTGGCTCCCTGCTCCCGTCTCCCAGCCCCCTCTAGCCCCTCTCTGCAGCCAGCGGCCCTGGCTCCCTGCTCCCGTCTCCCAGCCCCCTCTAGCCCCTCTCTGCAGCCAGCGGCCCTGGCTCCCTGCTCCCGTCTCCCAGCCCCCTCTAGCCCCTCTCTGCAGCCAGCGGCCCTGGCTCCCTGCTCCCGTCTCCCAGCCCCCTCTAGCCCCTCTCTGCAGCCAGCGGCCCTGGCTCCCTGCTCCCGTCTCCCAGCCCCCTCTAGCCCCTCTCTGCAGCCAGCGGCCCTGGCTCCCTGCTCCCGTCTCCCAGCCCCCTCTAGCCCCTCTCTGCAGCCAGCGGCCCTGGCTCCCTGCTCCCGTCTCCCAGCCCCCTCTAGCCCCTCTCTGCAGCCAGCCGCCCTGGCTCCCTGCTCCCGTCTCCCAGCCCCCTCTAGCCCCTCTCTGCAGCCAGCGGCCCTGGCTCCCTGCTCCCGTCTCCCAGCCCCCTCTAGCCCCTCTCTGCAGCCAGCGGCCCTGGCTCCCTGCTCCCGTCTCCCGCCCCCTCTAGCCCCTCTCTGCAGCCAGCGGCCCTGGCTCCCTGCTCCCGTCTCCCAGCCCCTCTAGCCCCTCTCTGCAGCCAGCGGCCCTGGCTCCCTGCCCCCATCTCCCAGCCCCCTCTAGCCCCTCTCTGCAGCCACCAGCCCTGGCTCCCTACTCCCGTCCCCCAGGCGGGAGCTAGCTTGGAATGGACCCCCGACTGAAGTTAGTTCCCCAGCAGGCCGGGGCCACGCCAGCCTGCCCCCCAGACTGGCACCTGACTCTGTCCTTTTGGCTGTGCCGCAGGGACAGGTCTCCACCCCGTCGATCCTGTGCTCTTGGGCCCAGCACGCTCCATTACAGAGGAGCTCGGGCGCCCGGGAGAGGGGCTGCCTTCATAAAGGTGCCGATTGGGCTAGATTCTTTGTCGATTCTACCCCTGTCAGGGTAGAGGTCTCCCCTCCCACACTCCAGCCAGTCTCCAGATACAAAGCTTAAACTCTTTACTGCAAGTTAAAAATGAATTGTGACTATTGACTAAATGAACACAAGGCAAGGGCGTGAAATCACTACAGGTTCAGAGCACAGACAGAGAGGAATGACCTGTAACAGGTCAAGTTACCCAGGAAAGAGTGTAAGAACTTGTAAGACTTCAGAGTTGTTCCGGACTTGGCTGTGAGCGAGAGCTTCCCCAGAACCCATGTCTGAAGAGGGGAGAGTCTTCTGCCCGAGGGATCCCCAAAGTGAAACAGGAACCAGTTCCATGGCTCCCCGCTACACTTATTTCATCCAGCACCGTCCTAGCCAAATGGCGACACGCCCACGGAGTCCCCTCGGCTAGCAGCTTCTCGCTGACCAGGCTCTCCTTTCCCCCGAACCCTGAGAGAGTTTGTTTCCCTTCCTGTTGGCGCCGAGCTCCAATCTCTTCCTGCAGACATGGCCGGCCTTGGGAGAGAGACACCAGCCAACCGATCTTCTCGGTCCAATTTACCAACTCCCAGAGGAACCTTTAACCCCTAAACTCACTCCCTGTCAGTTCTTTCTAGAGAAAAATGGGGGGACAAATGCCTTTCCCCCCCCCCCCCAGGTCCACAGGTCTCCAGCCCTGGTGGGTCATGTGGGCACCTTCCCCAGGGGGTAAGCGGCGTTCCCGCCCCTCCCCTCCCCAGGCAGAGAGAGGCCATGGTGGGGCCATGGACCTGGTAGCTTGTGCCAGACCCCTGAGCCCGTCCCACCTCCCCAGCCTGCCCTGTCCCTCTGGGCCCTGCAGGCAGCAAGGGCCTGGAGGCTGTTTCACCTTCGACAAGAGCTCCCAGCTGGGGGCAGTGCGTGATGTGCCTGAGGGGCCCCCTGGTCGCAGCAAGGCTCTGCCCTCACCCCCTGCCTGTTTCCCTCGCACCCACCCAGGTTCCTGTACAGCGAGCTGATGAAGTACGATCCTGCCTCCACAGAAAACAGCAGCATCTTTGAGCCAGCAGAGGGCAGCACTCTCAAAATCAAGGATGACGTCACCTTCCACCTCTACATCAGGTGGGTTCAGGGGGAGCCATACGTGCCTTGCCCCCCCCCCCCCAGCTACCCCGATCCGTCTAGGGGTCCCCAGACTCCCTCGCCTGCGGCACCACATTCTAAACTCCGATAAAGGGGTTGGCTGACGAGTCCCTCCCCGATCATCCCTTGCCCTCGGCACCTTGCAGCACATTCATACAATACGTGTAACCCCAAACACCCCCCCCCCCAATCTCTCACCCGCGGGAGCCCTAGACCCCACCGCTCTCATGGGGGCCGGGGGGGGGGGAGTTGGAGCTGTGCACCGGGTCCCTCCCTCATTCGGGGGCTGCGGGGCTGTGTCTTGCAGCACTGCCCCCTGCGGGGACGGCGCCCTCTTCGACAAATCCTGCACTGACCAGGCCGTCACGACGGGGGAGAGCCAGCACCAGCCGCTCTTCGAGAACGCCAAGCAGGGCAAGTTGCGCACCAAGGTGGAGAACGGTGAGTGAACCTGCCGGGCAAGCCAGCCGGGCAAGCCAGCCGGGATCGGCCTCCGCCTGCCTCTCTGGAGCTTGGCCGAGCAGCGAGATGGGGGTCCCCCCTCCCCGAGGCAGCCGGTGCCGCGCCGGGCGGGACGACATTAGCCGTGCCAGGCTCTCGGGGCGGGTGCTTGGAGCTGATTCCAGCAGCCTGGGCGGATTGTGCTTCAGGGTTCCCAGTCCTTCTCTGCCCAGGGCCCCGGGTCTCTGGCTGACTCTCTCCTCCTCCTCGTGCAGGGGAAGGCACCATCCCAGTGGAGTCGAGCGACATCGTGCCGACGTGGGACGGGATCCAGCACGGCGAGCGGCTCCGCACCATGTCCTGCAGCGACAAAATCCTGCGCTGGAACGTGCTGGGCCTGCAGGGGGCGCTGCTCTCTCACTTCATCCAGCCGGTCTACCTGCACTCCGTCACGCTGGGTACGCGGGGGGGGGGGCCACCGGAACGCGCTTCCGCTCCACCTAGAGCCGCCGCCGTCAATCTCTGGTGGCTGCAAAACGCCCCCGTCCGTGTGCAGCACCGTCCGGTGAGGAGCTGGCTGCTCCGTAGGCCTAACGCCCGCCTCTCTCCCCCCCAGGTTACTTGTACAGCCAGGGCCACCTGACGCGGGCGATCTGCTGCCGCGTCTCACGGGACGGGAACCTCTTTGAGTCGGACCTCCAGGCGCCCTACTACGTCAACCACCCTGAGGTACCTCCCCTGAGCCACCGCTGCCACAGCCTGCCCCCTGCCAGCTGGGGAGCTGCTCCTGGCTTCTCCGCCGTCTCTTCAGAGCCCTGTGTTCTGGCAGCGCTTTGCGCTACAGTCAACTCCATGCCTGCCACGCTGGCTGGATCTGGGGGGCTTCGAGCAGGGGCAGGAGACCTCCGGCCAAATTCCCCCCCCTGGATTCGAGGGTCCCCTGGGCTGGGCTGTGGGGAGGGCGTAGCTGGGAGGAGGAGGAGGGGCGAGCACGGATTGTTTAGCTGGTGGTTCTAGAGCCCCGAGCTGAGGAGTTGCCTCTGTCTGACAATGCAGGTCGGGAGGGTGAGTGTCTACGACTCGGCCAGGCAGACAGGCAAGACCAAGGAGTCCAGTGTGAACTGGTGTCTAGCTGACGAGAATGACATCGAGGTGCTGGACGGCACGAAAGGCAAAGTGGACGGGTAAGGAGGGGCAGGCGGGTGGGCGTTGCCGAAACACCCATCTCCTGTGCCGCGATGCCCAGCTGCCACCGGCTCCTGGCGTTGGAGCCGGACTCCCCCACCCTAGTGTCCAGAGTCCGCGTGGGCCCGCTGGGCTCGTAACGGCCTGGCTGCGGCGCGCCCGGTGCAGAGTCCTGGGTTGCCGTTCTGCCCGTGCGGTGTCGCGGGGTGCTGGAGGGGAAGGAGGGCCGGGGCGGAGAGCTCCTGCTGGGGAAGGCAGCCGTTTCAGAAGCTTCAGTCCATTGAAACTCTCTGCTCAGGGGGCGGGGGCGGCCGTCAGAAAAGGCAAACGGAAGGTTGGGAATTATTTGGAAAGGGACCGAGAATGAAACTGAGACTGTCGTAATGGCCCCTGTACAGATGTAGGGGGCGGCCGCACCTGGAATAGCGGGGGCCGCTCTCCTCGCCCCAGCTCAAAAAAAGACAAAGCTGAACTAGAAAAGGTGCAGAGAAGGGCAACAAAACCGATGCAGGGTCTGGACCGGCTCCTGTACGAGGAGAGGCTGGATCAGTCGGGGCTCGGAGAAGAGGCGACTGAGAGGGGAGAGGAGCGAAGTTTATAAGAGCACGAGTGACGTGGAATGAGTCAATAGGGAGCGGTTATTTACTCTTAACAGCACTAGGAGCAGGGGACACTCCATGAGATTAACCGGTAGCAGATTTCAAACAAATGAGAGAGAGTACTTTTTCAGTTGGCACACAATTCATTTGTGGAACATGCTGCCCGAGAAAGTGGTCACAGCTGGTAGCTTAGCTAGTTTTAAAAAGGGCTTCTTAACCTCTTACTGTCGGGGGCTGGAACAACAGGGAATGGATCGCCCCTTCTGACCTGTTGGGGACTTCTCCCAAGAGAAAGAGAGAGACCACTATTGGAGACAGGACGCTGGGCTGGATGGCCCATTGCTCTGACCCAGCCTGGCACTGACTGTGACACTGTCAGAGACAGGACGCTGGGCTGGACGGGCCATTGCTCTCACCCAGCCTGGCACTGACTGTGACACTGTCGGAGACAGGACGCTGTGCTGGATGGATCATTGCTCTGGCCCAGCCTGGCACTGACTGTGACACTGTCGGAGACAGGACGCTGTGCTGGATGGATCATTGCTCTGACCCAGCCTGGCACTGACTGTGACACTGTCGGAGACAGGACCCTGGGCTGGATGGATCATTGCTCTGGCCCAGCCTGGCAGTACTTAGCCGTTCCAATCCCCAGTGCACAGTGTCCATGCCCCGGCAGGTTGCTTCTGTTCCAGACGCTGCCTTGGAGCAGCGGGGTCTGGGAGTGGCCAGATGAGGCATTTTGGCCCTGTGTCTGGTGGGAGCAGCATAGATTCTGTCGGGGGTGGCGGGGGGGACACATGCCGCGTGCAGAGGTCCCCAGCTCCCTGTACCATTGTCTCCCTCCCCGCAGACCAAAGCTGGATATGTCGCGCGTGTCCAAGAGGAGCCTCTTCAGCCACTTTCAGCAACTCTGTGCCAAGACGGAGCGCAAGGAGCTGCAGGCCTTGGCGCTGTACTCGGATGCCAAGATGGCGGCCTCGGCCTACCAGAGCGCCAAGCAGCGTTTCTTCTGCGCGCTGCAGGAGATGGGCTACGGGAGCTGGATCTGCAAACCCCAGGAGGAGAAGAGCTTCGGGCTCGCCGAGGCGTAGCGGGACTGGCCCCCTCTCCCCACGCGCGTCTTTCTGTTTGGGGGGGGTTTCTTCGTTTGTTTGGTTTGTTGTTTTTTTTTAAATGGAAGCAAGAATGTTCCCTGGGTTTGTGGATTCCCCCGAGCTCCCCGATTCCCCCGCCGATGCATTCAGTCCCGCTGGGGGGAGCCCCCTCTTCTCCGGGGCTGGAGACGCAGGTGACGAGAGGGTGCGAGAATCCACCGCCCCTGAGCTGCCTGTATCCCGGGCCAGCCCGCCCTCAGCCTCTCCGAATACGCGTCTGCGCTCGCTCACCTGCCTCCCCTCCCCGCCCTGCCCTGCTCTGGCCTGGAGCGGGGACTCCCCGTGGCCAAGCCCCCCCCCCTTCCCTGGGTTTGGATTCCTCCTGGGTTATTTTAAATTTGGACGAGGCGATCTCCCCCGTTTTAGCTGCTAGCCGGGCCCGGGCTCAACCTGCTAACGGTGTGTGCGGCGGAACCCTGGCGTCTGCCCCGGGCATTTCCTCCTCCCTCCCTCCGTGCGCGGGTGGGGACGCCCTGCCCCACGTCGAGGTGCCGGTCCAGGAACGGCTGGGGCAGCCCCTGGATTGCCGACGGCAGAGCTGGGATCCTTGCGCACCGCGCGGCACGGCGGTTGCTGGCTTTAATTGAGCAGCGGGGCCGAGGGCCGGGGCTTTTATGTTCTGCTTTTATAAAAAAAAGACGCCAGGAGCCAGTGAAGGCGGCGAGGCTGCAGGGCTGCGTCCCCTGCCTTTCTCTCACTCCCGTTTTGTACTTTTTAATTTTTGTCAGCGGGCAGCGGGGCCCGAGCCCAGTTCTCTGCTCCACACTGGCAGGAGGACGAGCCTCGACTCTGCAGCCCAGTATCTCTCCCCCCCGACGCTCAGCTTCCTCTGAGCTCGTTTAACCCCAATTAAAGCAAATCATTTTCCTGGCTGGGCCCTGGGATTCGGAGGCGGCAGCCTGAAGGAACGGTGCAGGGGGTGGCGACTGCGGAGAATCCACTACTTTTGACTGGCGCCGGGGCCAGAGCACAGGGTCCCTGTTGGTTCCCCGTAGCGGAGAGCTGTTGCCCCCCTGTTCCTGCAGGATGCTCCTGGGGCCCCTCTTACCTGCAGCCTGAAGAGCTGTGTGGCCGGGGCCTCTCTAGTGGAAAGCAGCCTTTGCTTCTCCCCTGCCCCCACAAGTTAGTTCCCCCCCCCCCCTTAGTTGTGGCAGCACTCGCGCGAAGAACAGAGTCCAGTATAAATCGATTCATCAGAGAGCTGTAGCCATCGTGATTAATTTTTGTACGTCCGCTTTGAAGTGCCCCTCGATACCATCAGCGATTGAAGTCATCATCACATTCCGCCTGAAATAAAGTTTTTCTGTATTGTTCGATGCCCCCATTCTGGGGGTTTCTCTTTTGATTCCTGCGCGGCGAGACTGGCTCCAAAGATCCGCAGTAATTGAAATGACTCCGAGGCCAGGGCCGCCTGCTCTGTGGTTGGGGCGCCAGCAGGCACGTGAGCCTTCCTGCCTTAGCGCCCTAACCCGCTGCGCTGGGAATCTGCCAGGCAGGGTTGCTGCCCTAACCGAGGTGGACAAAGGGATGGCAGCCGTTCGGGCAGAATTTGGCATTCAGATTGTTGCAAAAAACTGCCTCTGGCAGCACCAAATCACAGCTTGAGTGGGGAGCGCTGTGAGCTGCTTCTGTCTATGCTGGGTGATGGGGCTGCTTGCAGGGAGAAGAGCCTTCCCCTGTTCTTGTGGGATGGAGGGTGCCCCCCCAACCCACTTTCCCTGCAGGCTTTCCCCCCCCCACCCGGGCTGAGTCTACTCTGCTGCCTGGTGGCGGTGGGGTGTGTGTCCCCATAAATCCTTTGCAGTCTCCTGCAAGGGCCCAGGAGCCGGGTGGTGCCAGCCGCGGCAGTGTTCGGGCCCCTGGCCCCCACTCCTGTCCAGCTGGGCTGGTCCCTGCCCCGGGGAGGCAGCGTGCAGTCGTGGCGATACTACTGCCACCTGATAGCAGCTTGGGAGCAGTGACTGCCCCTTTCTGAGCCACGTGCGGGGGCTTGGCCAGAGCGGGGGTTGGGGCTCAGCATGGACAGGCCCGCGTGCAGCCGGTAGCACGGGGTGCTGGCTAGACCCGCGTTAGCGCCCCTAGCATTCGGCACGGAGGCAGCAGCCACTGATTGCTCTGGAGATGCCATGGTCAGTGCTGGCTGAGAGGGGCTTTGTGAACTCTGGGCTCAGCTTGGGGGAGGGGGGGGGAACGCCCCCTTCTGCTAGTAGCTCTGGGTGGCCCTGATGCCAAGGGCCCGTCGGGGTGAGCATGCCCTGCCCTGTGCTTTGACCCTTCTCCAGAGCCAGCTCACTCCGATATGGCCGTGGGCCTTGGGTAAAGCTGAAAGGGAGGGAACGCCCTAGAATCCTTGGCTTCCCTGCAGCCTGTGGTGCTGAGTCCCCCTGGCCCAAAGCTATCGTCCATCGGCTTCTCTCGCTTTGCAAATGAAACGCGTCGCTTTCCCCCAGTCGCTTTCCCCCATCCTGAGGGGTCTGGGTGCACCCGTGCTGGTAGGCAGGGGCCGCCTGCTCCGGCCGTGCCTCAAGTCCACGGCTTGGCTGGCGCCGTCCGCTCAGCTCAACCAGGTGCCTGAGAACCGGGCTCCGCCCATCTTGCACAGCTGCCACCCAGGCGGTTTGCTTGGAATTTGGCACTTGGGCAAATGGTGATAGAAACTGACTCTGGCAGCAGAGAAATACAGCCTGGGTGGGGAGAGCCAGGAGCCAGCCTATGGGTGTCGGCAATGCCAGTATGGCGTGGGTACTCTGCCACCGCCGTCAATGAGGAGCAGCCCAGCCCCCCAGCTGCAAGAGCAGACTTGTCAGGGCATGGAAGGGAATCCATCTGTATCATATGCACCATTGAATTGACTCCCAGAATCTGGGGGTCTGGTTTGCAGGATTCCCCAGCCTCTGCAGAGCCCCTCTCCCTGCCCTCCCACCTCAGCCAGCCTCTGCTCCTTGCTAGAATGGGATTGGGATGGAGGCCCAATACAACCCATCTATATGGAGAATCTTTCCTAGCAGGGCCTTCATCCTCAAACCCCTTTCAATTTGCTGCTCAAGGTTAAAGCTAGGTGCAGTGGGAGCAGCCAGGGGGAGGGCTGCTGTAAAGCTAGGTGCAGTGGGAGCAGCTGGGGGGGCTGCTGTAAAGCTAGGTGCAGTGGGAGCAGCCGGGGGGGGCTGCTGTAAAGCTAGGTGCAGTGGGAGCAGCCGGGGGGAGGGCTGCTGTAAAGCTAGGTGCAGTGGGAGCAGCCGGGGGGGCTGCTGTAAAGCTAGGTGCAGTGGGAGCAGCCGGGGGGGGCTGCTGTAAAGCTAGGTGCAGTGGGAGCAGCCGGGGGGGGCTGCTGTAAAGCTAGGTGCAGTGGGAGCAGCCGGGGGGAGGGCTGCTGTAAAGCTAGGTGCAGTGGGAGCAGCCGGGGGGAGGGCTGCTGTAAAGCTAGGTGCAGTGGGAGCAGCCGGGGGGAGGGCTGCTGTAAAGCTAGGTGCAGTGGGAGCAGCCGGGGGGAGGGCTGCTGTAAAGCTAGGTGCAGTGGGAGCAGCCGGGGGGAGGGCTGCTGTAAAGCTAGGTGCAGTGGGAGCAGCCGGGGGGAGGGCTGCTGTAAAGCTAGGTGCAGTGGGAGCAGCCGGGGGGAGGGCTGCTGTAAAGCTAGGTGCAGTGGGAGCAGCCGGGGGGAGGGCTGCTGTAAAGCTAGGTGCAGTGGGAGCAGCCGGGGGGAGGGCTGCTGTAAAGCTAGGTGCAGTGGGAGCAGCCGGGGGGAGGGCTGCTGTAAAGCTAGGTGCAGTGGGAGCAGCTGGGGGGGGCTGTAAAGCTAGGTGCAGTGGGAGCAGCTGGGGGTGGTTAGGGAGCAGGGGGGGGCTGCTCTAAATGAATGCAGGAGGACAGTGGCAGGCAGGGGGGCTTACATTGAAGTGATGCTCAGAAAGGCCCAGCTGGGGCATCCCCGTCCCCACTGCAGCTGGGTTTCCCTGCTCCCCTTTTGCGAGCTGGCTGTAGGACCGCCGCCTCCCTGTGACCTGGAGATGCTGGGTCAGAATGGGAGTTGGGTTCCATGCACCCCCCGCCTGATACCATGGAGCCGCGGGGTGTGCGTCATGCTCCCCCTGGGGGGGGCGCTGCTGGAATGGGGGGGGTTACACCCCAGTCTGCCTTGGGAGTCAGGGCAGTAACAAAAAGCCTAGCGCGAGCGCCCCAAGGCTGGCTACAGCTGCAGGCGGAGCCCCATTTGCGGTGGGGGCTGGGAGCCTGCCCCAAGCCAGGCCCGTGGGGGGACACACTGGTCTCCCTCAACCTCCCCAGTCAGGGCAGCCCTTAAACCTACCCCAGACACGGCTCAGCCCCGCTGGCTGGGACTGGGGCCTTCCTGGCCCTGGAGGCAGAGGGGCCCGGTGCGGCCCCCAGCCTGTTTCGGCTGAGGGGAGTCATTCCAGGAGCAGCCTGGCCCTGGCTGCTTCCAAGCTCTGACCCACGAGGCCACCGCCCTGCTCAGCCTGTATCCCTGGGCTCCTGGCCCAGCGCAGGGGGCTGCAAGCCGGAGCGGACGCCCCACGTGGGGCAGGAAGGAGACATCTGGCTGCCTGTCGTGTGATCGATTTATTGATTTGTGTGAGGCTTTGGGGGCCGGCCGTCTCCCACGGCTCCATGGCCCAGTTTGGGGGCCCTATGGCAGCCTGGCTTGTCGGGGGGACATACTGACCCCCCCGCCCCTTCTAGCTTGGTGACTACTCACTGGGGGGGGGGGGTCTGTATCCAGGCCTGTCTCTCTCCCAAGCAGAGACACGCTCCAAAGGCAGCTAGGCCTGCCCGCCCCCCACGTATGTCCTTGGCTGGGGGGGGGGCAGCGGTCTGTGAGAGCAGAGAGACCCCCCCCCAAGAATGTCCCTGGAGCCCCCCCCCAGCAGCCCGTCAGGCCAGTGTCCTCAGGAGGGGGCGGCCTGGGCACTATTTGGAGCTGGGGGGGGCATGGTTGAGATGGAGCAGGGTGTTGGTGGCGTAGTTCTGGAAGAGCGGCTGCAGGAACATCCCAATGGTGCCGAAGACGCAGACAAAGACAAAGATCCAGAGGAAAAGGCGGTCGATCACCATGGCCACGTACTTCCAGTCCTCGCTCACCTGGAAGGAAAGGGGGGGGGGTTAATACCCCCTCCCCGCCTGGGCCAAGGGAAAAGGCACAGACGGGGGGGGGGCTCGAGGCTGGGGCAGCCCCACAAGCCGTGCGGCAGCTTTGCTGGGCCAGGCCCTCAACCCCCTTTGCAGCAGCCCCCCCGGCCAGTGCCTACCCCTGCAGGGGCAAACGGCATCCATGGTAGGGGACCCCACGGGCTGCACCCCTAAAGCCCGGCTCGCAGCCTTCCTCCTGCGCCTGGGGGCCGCGACTGTCCAGCCCCCCCTGCAAGCAGCTGCTGGCGGGGCAGCCTGTGACCCCCTTGGTAGCCCCTGCCAGGGACTGGAGCGCAGAGCCAGCTCAGCCGTGGACCAACCCCGCCCCCACCAGCTCCATCTTGCAGGCCAGGCTGGGACGCATGAGCAGCTGGCTACGCTGGAGAGAGACACGCACCAGCCTGCCCGCTAGCCACGCTGGGGGCTGAGCTGGGGCAGAGGCAGCTGGGATCCCGTCTCCTTCCCAAGCGCTCGCCTGCTCCCTCCCCCTGCGCGCAGAGGGGGGCACGGAACTGCTGCAGGAATTTCATGCCTCAATCACGCTCGGCCGCCTGTGCCAGCAGCCAACAGCTGGGGCAGGAGCAGAGCTTGGGGCTGGTGGGGCAGGGATCCGTGGAGCTGGAGAATCCATCAGCCTTTCGGGGTGACAGACGGGAAGGGGAGCAGCTGGGAGTCCAGACTGCTTTCCTCCAAGCTGACATTGCCCTGGCACTCCTCGGCTGGCACTCCGAGTGAAGTGGGCTTTGCCTCCCCTTGCTCTGGTACTGCCACCCCTCAACCCCAACCTGCAGCCCCTGCCCCCCCAGTCCTGGGCTCCCCCCAGCTCTGCCGCTGCCCCTCAATCCCCACCCGCAGCCCCTGCTCCCCCAGTCCTGGGCTCCCCCCAGCTCTGCCGCTGCCCCTCAATCCCCACCCGCAGCCCCTGCTCCCCCAGCCCTGGGCTCCCCCCAGCTCTGCC
>QEPC01005523.1:482260-496247 GCA_003113815.1 Sphenodon punctatus
GGGGGGGGTTACGGGCTGCGTGTCTGGCTGGGGGGGGGGTTACGGGCTGCGTGTCTGGCTGGGGGGAGGGGCTGGGGGTGGGCAGCCTGCCCCCTCTCTGCCCCCGGCCTGATGCCCTTACAGCAGAGGAGGTTGGGTCTCGGGCCGTTTTGCGGGGAGGCTGGCCCCGGAGGCGATGTGCGTGTGTCATGGGCAGTTCCTCCCTCGCTCGGCCGCTGGCCAGTGTTTGCGTGACCCTCGGAATGAGAAGGGTCCGGCTGTGGGGGGGTCCGCGAGACTGACCAGGGGGCCGTAGGCGGCTGGGCCCATCCCTGTGCCAGCACGGATCCATGGTGCTAGGAACCTCCCCGCCCAGCGCTGCCTCCTGTCACTCTCCAATTGCAGGCGCTCGGGGAAGTTTCATGTCAGGGTTTCTCTGCCTGCCAGGGCTGGTGCCCATGCGGGAAAGCTGCTATATATAGATGCCGCAGGGCTGAGCTGCCTGCAAAGGAGAGAGTGAGCTTTGCCGCTGGGTAATTCGGAGGGTCATGCAAGGAGCCGTGCACGGCAGCAGAGGCTCACAGGGGCCGCACTAGCCCTCCCTTCCGTTCCCTGGGGAACAATACAGTATACAAACCAGCTCCTATCCCCACCTGCCCAACACCTGGGCAAATAACTAGGTCGTGTATTATTGCCTCAGGAAAATGCTGGGGCTCATTCCAGAAGGAATTTCCAGCGCCATGGGGCGGCCCCCCAGCAGTGTCTGTGCAGGAGGGACTGTCATGGGGGCGGGGCCGGGCGGGGCTGCGCGAGCTCGTCCCCCTCATGGGCTCTGCTCTCGTTCCAGGCTGGTACACTCCGCCCAAGGAAGACGGCTAGCGCCGGCGGATGGCTGAGCGCACCAGGACCAATCGGATTCCATCGGGAAGGCTGCCCTCGGCTCCCCCAAGCTCTGGCTGCTTGCAAGAGCCGCCCCGACCCTCGCGCTGGACCCTCGCTCACAGGCCTCCTTATTAAACACAGAACTCTTGTGTCGTGGCTGGAAGCTCCGCTCGGCTCCCGGCTCGAGCCCCGCCCTCCCCTCTGCTACGGATTTAATTTATTTTCTTATTTCATGTACACTGCTTTTTTGTTACAGTGTATGATGGATGTGTACGGAGAAATGTATCTTTGGAGAAAAATTACAGTTTGTTAATTTGAAGAGGCCGGTCTAACTCTTCTTTCCTTTGGCTGCCGAGTGCTGCTCGCCTGGCCTCTCCGCCTCTCCCGCGCAGCCCCTGGCCGGCTCGGAGCCTGGGGCCGTGACGGAGCTGGGCAGCGCAGAACAGCAGGTGGGGGGTTCTCCTAGTCCCCCCGCGGAGCAACGACTCCCGTTGGGGGAGCCGCGTTGTCTCTCAGCTCCTGCGTTGGGGCTCTCTGGCCGCGCAGCCTCAGGCAGCAGGAGACACTCGAGTTGGCTGAAATGGCGTAAGCAGAAGGGGGTACTGGGAACTCTGGGCTGCTCAGCCCAGGGGGGGGAACCAATGTCACAGCTCCACCAGCAGCGCGCGTGGCCCTGCTCCAAGCAGTCTCCTTCAAGGCTGGCCTGCCTGCCCGGCTAATGCTGTAAAGCCGGCTGTCACTCAAGCTTGCTGCCGTTATCTTGGCCAGCAGCTCTCCCCGGGAATTAAGAGATGCAAGCTCCGTTTGTGGAATAAAGCAAGCAGATGGCGCCGACCCTGCCGCCGCGGGGATGTTCCGGGCTGATCCCGGCTGTGAAAGACTCCTCCAAGGCCAACGGCCACAGGACGAAGCCTGCTACCTAGTTTGTATTGCCCAGTGGAGCCGGACTGTTGTTTTACCTGCCCCTCCCGCAGGGCTGAGAGCGAGACCAGCACCAGAGAAGCCAGCCGCGGCCTCTCCCCATCACGCCAGAGAAGGGCCCAAGGGCGCGATCCGTTCCCTGCTGTGGGGCAGGGCCCCCTCTCAGCAGCCGGGGCTATAGAAGCAGTCGCTCCCAGCTCCTGCCAGAGGCAACATCCTCTGATTAAGTGCCAGGTACCGACCTATTCTTGATGAACTCACCCAGTTCCAGGGCATCCTGTGGCAAGGAGTTCCGTAAGTGAATTGTAGATGGAGCGAAGTAGTACTTCTTCACTCTATAGACAGACACTATTTAAAAACACCATCTTGGAAGCCCAGATTAAATGTATTCCATCATTTTTAAAAGGTAGCAAGGGGCCTGGGGCCGTGGCCTCCTTTAAAACTGGAAAGCTACTTCGAAGGAGGGTAGTGGGAACGTCAGCGCTGGCCAGTTAGATGTAAAATGTTAATAAGATGGGGTAAGAGAGAATGGCTGGAGGCAAAAACTAATAAAACCTTTTAGAAGTAAACCAGAAGCTTCTTGTCCCCTCAGCTGGGCCGCTGGGTGAGCAGGGGGCACAAGGGCAGCGCAGGGAGGATAAGGCCAGTGCAGAGAAGCGGGATGGATTATGCACTTTGGTCTTCACGGCAGAAGATGTTGGGGAGAGACCCGCGCTGGAAGCGCTCTTCGTAGGTGGTGAATCGGAAGAGATCAACGTAAGTCTGGAAGAGGTTCTAGAGCAAGTTGACAAACTAAATCGTAACGAATCACCGGGACCAGCTGGGATTAGCTCGAGTTCTGAAGGAGGAACTCAAAGATGAACTTGCCGCCCCGCTACTGGTGATCTGTAACCTCGATGGTAAAATCCCCCACGGGGCCTGAGGGGGGGAGGGCAGGGAATGGGCTCCAGAGGCGATCGTGGGCAGTACAGCCGGGGGCCCCCGACGTCTGGGCCAGACCAAATGGTGGAAACGATGATTAAGAACAGAATTATGGGGCACATGGATAAACATGGCTCGATGGGGAAGAGTCCAAGTGGATTTTTACCAAAGGGAAGTGGTGCCTCATTATTGGAATTTTTTGAGGTATAAATTCATGTAAATAAGCATGTGGATAAGGTGGAACTTGTCATCCTGGGTCAGACCAACGGTCCATCTAGCCCAGCATCCTGTCTCCGCCAGCGGCCAATCACGGTGGCTTGGGAGAAGCCCCCAACAGGTGACAATGGGGGATCCATTCCCTGTTGTTTTCCCCCAGCTCCTGTCATGTTCCCCGATCCTGTCTGGCTAATAGCTGCTCATGGACCCATCTTCCAGAAACTTGTCCAAACCTCTTTTACACTCAGCACTAGTACTGGCCCTTACCCCAGCCTCTGGCAGGAGATTCCACAACCCAATTATACGCTGAGTGGAAAAATATTTTCTTTTAAACTTGCCACCCATGAGTTTCGTGGAGTGTCCCCTAGTTCTAGTACTAGCTGAGAGGGTAAATAACTGCTTGTTGATTAGTTCCACCCCACTCATGATTTTATAGACCTTTATCCTATCTCCTCTGTCGTCTCTTCTCCAAGCTGAAGAGCCCCAACCTACCCAACCTCTCCTCATACGGGAGCCCTTCCATCCCCTTGAGCATTTTTATTGCCCTTCTCTGCACCTTCTCTAGTTCAGCGATTGTCTTTTTTGAGATGGGGCGACCAGAACTGCACACAATATTCGAGCTGCGGTCGCACCATTGATTTGTATAGAGGCATTATGACCTCCTCAGTTTTATTCTCTATCCCCTTCCGAATAATTCCTAACATTCTGTTTGCTTTTTTGACTGCTGCTGCGCACTGCGCTGTGGATTTCATTGTATTGTCCACAACCACCCCCAGATCCTCTTCCTGAGCGGTAACTCCTAGCTTAGTACCCAGCATTGTGTACGCAGAGTTTGGATTATTTTTCCCTATGTGCATCACTTTGCACTTTATTATTATTATTATTAACAAACATTTATATAGCGCCAGCAGTGTAGCTGGCACTTTATTAAATCTCATCTGCCATTTAGATGCCCAGGCACCCAGTCTCGTAAGATCCTGTTGCAGCTTCTCACAGTCTGTTTGTGTTTTAACTACCTTGAATAACTTGGTGTTGTCTGCAAATCTGATCCCCTCACTCTTAACGCCCTTTTCCAGATCATTAATGAATACATTAAACAGCACCGATCCCAATACAGATCCCTGAGGCACACCCCTTTTTACATCTCTCCATTGTGAAAACTGCCCGTTTAGTCCTACCCTAATCCAGTCCTAGCGTATCTGGATTTTCAGGAAACATTTTTAAGATCCCTCATGAGAAACTTGAGGAAATTAAAAAGTCATGGAATAGGAGGCAGTGTCCTATCGCGGCTCGGTAACTGGCTAAAGGAGAGGAAGCAAAGAGTCGGACTAAGGGGTCTGTTATCACAGTGGAGAGAATTAACTAGCGTTGTGCCTCGGGGATCTGTACTGGGACCGGTGCTGTTTAATGTATTCATTAATGATCTGGAACTAGGAGTAAAGAGTGAGGGGATCAAATTTGCAGATGACAGTTCAGGGTAATTAAAACACAAGCCGATTTTCAGGAGGATCTTGTGAGACTAGGCATCTAAGTGGCAGATGGAATTTGTGCAAAGTGATGCACATGGGGAAAAATAATCCCAATTTGATGTGCAGGATGCTGGCTTCTAAATTAAGGGTTACCACTTAGGAAAAGGATCTTAGAGTCATTGTATACAGATCGATTCGATGTGTAGCAGCTGTCAAAAAAGCAAACAATGTTAAGAATCATTCATAAAGGGATAGAGAATAAAACTGAAAATATTGTCCTGCCTCTATACAAATCAATGGTGCGACTGCACCTTGAAGAGAGTGTGCAGTTCTGGTCGCCCCATCTCAGTAAAGACACAGTAGAACTAGAAACGGTGCAGAGAAGGGCAACAAGAATGAGCAAGGAGGTAGAAGGACTCCTGCATGAAGAGAGGCGGGATCGGTTGGGACTCCAGCGTGGAGATGAGACGACTGAGGAGAGGATAGAAGTTTATAAAATCATGAGCGGGGCGGGATGAGTAAACGGGGCGGGTTACTTTACCCTCAACTAGCACTAGAATATGAGGACGCCCCATGAAACTAACAAGTAGCAGATTTAAAACAAATCCCCCCCCAATTACATTGTGGAACTTGATGCCAGAGGACGGGGTCAAGGCCAGTTGTGTCGCTGGGTTTAAGCAAGGATTGGATAAGTTCTTGGAGGGTAGGTCCATTAGCAGCTATTAGCCAATCTCTGAGTGTGGAGAGCTACGAGTGAAGAACAGGGAATGGAGTGCTCCATTGGGACCGGTTGGGGATTTCTCCAAGTGACCAAGATTGGCCACTGTCGGAGACAGGACGCTGGGCTGGATGGACTATTGCTCTGACCTGACCCATCTAGCACTGATGGTGACACTGTCGGAGACAGGATGCTGGGCTGGATGGACCGTTGCTCTGACCAGGTCCGTCTAAGTGCTGCTGCCTGCTTCATAATCTAGAGCAGGGCTGAGGAACCTCAGGCCCAGGGGCCAACAGTGGCTAGTTGTGTGTGACCACGTTCCTGGCTCCCATGTTAAGATGGACAGACAGCGGAGAGGAGACAGAGGCGGCGTGCCAGGAGAGGGGAGAGCCATGATCTGCCCCCCTTTCAATCCTGCCCTCAGAGCTATCTTGAAAGTAGCCCCATGGCAGGAGGAGCAAGGGTCCCAGCTCCTTGGTCGCTAGAGAGAGGATGGGGTCGGCAGGCTGGCCCCGTGGAGGTCACGGTCGCTTCTGGGGGATGCAAGCTTTGCAGCCAGCCAGGACTCTTCCCCAGGGAGTAGGGATCTGACTTGCCCCTCATTGCCTGTCAGGTTTGAGAGCTTGCAGCCCCCCCTTCCCCAACAGAAGCTGGTCCCAGAGAGGAGACCTGGCTCCTTGTGCTCCCTCGTTCTAGGATGAGCAACAGCTCCACCTGCTCGGGACTTTGTCATCCTCTCTCCTGCCGCTTGTCTCCAGGCGGAAGAGCCCTGGCCCCTTGGATCTCTCCAAACCCGATGGTTTCCATTGCCCAGCTCTGCCCCTTCACCCATTCTACGAGAGCAGGGGGTCGGGTGGGCAAAGTTCCCGCTAATAACTCCTTTCCCGGCTGGCGTCTGGCAAGGGGGGACACTTGCCCTGCTCCTCCTTGCAGAGGACGGGGGGGGGGGCTTCCAAGGGAATGAAGTGCCTGGATGCACCCCAGCAGCTGTCCTTGAACCCCAGCAGCTGTCCTTGAACCCCAGCTGTACGGCAGCCCGTCTCCCACTCCCCGCGCCACCTCACACGGATTGAGACTCCCGGAGGCAAAACGGGGGTTTCAGGGTCAAAGCACAGGACCCTCCAGGTAGCTGAAGCCGAGCAGCTTACGTCCCCCTGTCCCACCCAAGCAGAAAGCCGAGTTAGCGGGCAGGTTTCTGCCCCAAAGTGCTTCCTCTGGCATGTTCCCAAGCGGGTGGCGGGTCGCCGGCGGCTCCTGCGATGGGGTCCCTCAGCCGGCCGGCCGGCCAGCTAAGCCGTTTGGGAGCGAGAGGCCGGGCTAACGCACAAATAATGGCTCTTGGGCTGGCGCAGAGTTTGGTAAGGAAAAGGAACCACAGCTTTCCCTCCAACACGACAAGGCTGCTCTCCAGCTAGTTTATTAAACTCCCCCCACAGCTACAGCAGAGCGAGAACACAGAACCGGGGTCGCTTCCCCAACCAAAGCAATTGATCACGGGAGAGTGAGCGAACGAGAGTTACCCTTGGGGCGAGCTGCTGCCCCACTCCGAGCCAGCCTGCACCCCTCCAGTGCTCCGCAGGCCCAGCCCCAACCGGGCTCCAGGCAGGATTACAGCTGGAGCTTTTTACACTTGACTGCAACCCACAAGACCAAGTGGGGGGCGAGTGTCTCCTTTCCCATGGCAGACTCCACTGGCATCGGGGGGTGGGGGGGTGGGTTCCTCCTGCTGCCCCTGTACTGACACTGGCAGGGGGCCCGGCGGCGAATTGAGGGCCTCCCTGCCAACCCTCCCCTGGGGGCAGAGCATGCCGAGCTGCACAGATTCTCTCTGGAGCTCCCGGGTTGTCCGGGCCACAGCAGGCAAGGAGCTGTCCCGACGGGCAGTGACCAACCGCTCCAAGAGGGCGTTGCCCCTTTTGCAGACAGGGAAGCTACAAGCGCCCACTCCCAACCCTTAAAAGAATCAGCCTTTAAACACATTCCCCTTAAACACAGCTTAGCGCATCAGCCTTGGAACGCAAACGTAACGTAACGAAACCCGCAGCTCCTGCTCCTGCCGTGGTGAGAGCTTCCTGGGGCCTCCAGCCTCCTACTCCGCCTGCAGGGTGAACTTGAGGATGTGCGACTGCAGAACAAGGAGAGGGAAACCAGAATAAGCAGCCTTTACCCGCTCCCAACAACAGAGCTTCCCTAATCCCCCCGCTAAGCCCACAAGCTTTGACACAGGCCATGGCCCCCAGGGAAGCTTATGCAGATGAAGTTAAA
This sequence comes from Sphenodon punctatus, assembly GCA_003113815.1. Lineage (NCBI taxonomy): Eukaryota > Metazoa > Chordata > Lepidosauria > Sphenodontia > Sphenodontidae > Sphenodon > Sphenodon punctatus. Next base: position 489,632 of record QEPC01005523.1, read on the forward strand.
CCCCACCTCCAGCCGCAACTTGGAGATCACGCTGGGGACATAGGGTTGGGGCTAGGAGACCCACGACTTTTACCCTGCAGTCCTCATCGTCATCCAAACAACCCCTTGCAAACAGGGTCCCATGGGCTGACAAGGGCCGGGGAGACTGCTTCAAGCCCCCCCGCCCTGCTCTAAGCAATACAGCGACTTTGCCCCCTTTATTACCTCCATCGGAGACCCACTGGCCAGCTTCCCTTTTAGGACTTGCCGGGCAAGGCTTCTCGAAGGCAGGACCCCTACAAGGAGGAGAGGCGGTTGCAGTTTCAGCCCAAACCCTCTCCCCCTGCCCAGAGCATCCCAGACGCTGTGGGCTCCAACAGCCGAGCAGGCAGCAGCTTAAAGCCCCAAACAGGGAATCGCTGTAAATAATTCCAGTGACCAAACAAGCTCCGCAGGAAAGAGGAATTTCGCAGGGTCTTTAAAGCAGGCTTTCTAAAGGCAAGGGGACTTCAGTTAAAACAACCCCCACCCCACAACTTAGTCCACAATCCACTACCCCAACGGGGTACTCTCGAACCCCTGGCCCCAACGGAAGCTCTGGGGGGGCCCCCCTCCCCCTTCAGGCCTCAAGGGGACTTTGTACTTTGGGAAATTAAGTCTAGAGCCAGGATGGAATGGGATGCAACACCCCACCTTGCCACTAGGTGGCACCACCCNGAATTAAATCCCGGGCAGAGACCGTCCTCGTCCCCCTCCCTCCCAAGCATCAGGGGCCCCTTGGCAAATCAGTGCAGGCTGCACAGAGGCTGGGGGTGCACCAGATCCTGGATCCGTCCCCTCTCCTTGTGCGCACTGTCGCGAAGGCACATAGGGTCACACACATGTGATACTGACCTACATGTAGGCGACACGCCTAGTAAATATGTAAATCAAAAGGTTCAACATGGATGTAATGTTACAATTGAGAACTGTGAAACTCAAATCATGTACTGTAACACTGACCAAACTCCAGGAAATGGAAAGAGAGAAAGTTTGTGGATTCACCCCAGACGGATGGCCAGAGACATTTAAATGCTACTGCAAGCAGTCATTGCCTACGTGCAAGAGACACAGAAAGCTGATAGAGAGAGAAGCCTCGAGAAGATACGAGGGGTTTTCGCTTGGCTCAGCCAGGACACCCCCCAGCTCTGCTCCCCTCCCCCGGGCTCAGTCTGTCGGGGCCTAGATCCAGAGACTGAGAGGCCACGTAAAATCTAGCCATGGGCCGCATTTGGCCCCCGCACTGGACGCTCCCCCCCTCCCCCAGCAGCCCGCGTTCTGGTACCGTCGTGGAGCACAAAGGGGTGAGCCAGGGGTTTGATTGCCCAGAACCGATCCTCATCCAGTCGCCGCAGAGAGCTCAGCGGGACGGCGGCCGAGCAGCCGAAATCCACAAACATCACGACGGCCAGATCTTCCACTTTGTCCAGCACCCAGCACCTGGGGGGGGGGGGGATCACAGAGCACGTTATCGGGGGCTGCGTGCGCCGAATGGGGCTTCTGCAGCCACTACCAGGTGTGACGGGGTCGCACTGCTAGCCTGGTGCAGGGCCTCCCAGACTAGGGGTCATGACCCCAATTGGGGGGGGCAAGGTCACTGCAACTCTTAGTCAGCATGAACTAAGAGGCCAGTTCTCACCATCTGGGACCCCAAGTGGGGGCTGGGAACTGCTGCTTTAGGGCCCCCTGGGAAATCCGGTTGCCAAGGCACCCCCGTTTGCCTACCACCAAATCGACCTCCCATCTGGGGAACCCAGCGAGATTCCCTTCGGGGAAAGTCTGAGGCCCCAGGCCGGAGCAACCTTCGCTCCCGGCCCAGCCGGCCCGGGCAAGGTGGGCAAAGAGCCAAGCTCCAGCCGCTAAACGGGCTCGGAGAGTCGGGCGGCTTCCCCCGGCGCCCGGGACAAGTCGGATTTGCCGACTGAAGTGAATCCAGGTTGCTTTGTGCCTGCGGCGTTTGGGGGGGGCGACCCCCCAGGGGCAGCAGGGCATCATCCCTGCCCCACAGCCCCGACGGCTTCCCCCTCCCAGCCCGGGACGCAGCTCGAAACCTGTTCCAGGCGCCTTCTTGGTCGCCGAGGACACACTCGCCCATGCAACGCGTCCCCCGCTGCACCTCCTGACCAGAGAGGCCGGGCTGCTTGGCTTCCACCTGGGCCAGCGCCGTGAAGAGCTGCTGCATCTTCCAGTGGGTCTCCTGCCGGGAGCACCAGTCTCCTGAGTCCCCGGCTGCGCTGCGACCCGGGACGGGGCCTCCCCAGAACCACCCGCTCCCTTTCCCCTCCCAGCCCCATTGGCTTGGAACTCCCTCCCAGCTGGGCACAGAAACACCCCGGCCAAGCTCTGCCTTTTCCTCCCTGGATTCTAACCCACAAAATCCTCTCGGCGCTGGACGAGGCCCAGCTCCCAGCTCCAAAACCAGGCACCAGGCGCTAGTGAAGCCCCCTCCCCACCCCCAGCCCCGACCCCCTGGTCTCCCTGCTCTTCACTCTCGACCCCCCTTCCTGCAGCTGGTTTCTGCTCTTGCTTCTTGTCCTGCGCTCTGCTGCACGGTGGCCTTTCCCAGCGTTTGTAGACTTCCCCCACGCAAAACCGTTCAGCTTGGCTGAGAGACGGTAGCGTTCGGAGCACTAGCGCTAGGCTCTCTGCACGCTCCCGGAGACACCCGGGGCACGCTCGCTGAAAGCTCCGTTCCCCTGGAGCCGGGGGCCAAGCCGGGCAGTCAAAACCAGGGCGACAGGAACCTTCTCCCTCGAAAGGAGTCTAAGCTCCATGAACAGGGAGGAGTTTTGAGGTGCTCATGGGGTGCCCTCACCCTCAGCTCCGCTCCCTGCCCCTGAATTCCCTCTTTCAGGGCTTGAGACGGGATTAGGGTCGCCCCCGAGGCACGTTCATAAGGAACGCTTCTGAAAAATCCATGTTGCAGGGCCCTGCCTTGCCGCCTGAGGCACGCCCCCCGCCCCCACCCGGCCTTAGGCACCAAGGCAGGGCCCTGCAACATGGATTTTTCAGAAGCGTTCCTTATGAACGTGCTTCGGTGCCCAGCGCAGACGGGCTCCAGGCTCCGGAAAAGGAAGCCAAGGCCCCTCCACCCCCCAGACGGGCGGATTCAAGCCCACCTACCTCCGTGAGGTGGATGGCCCAGAAGTACGGCGTCTGCGGCAGGGAATCTGTCACCAGAAGCCCCGCCTCCCCCTGCGCCGTCGCCTGCAGCTGCACCAACCAGCTCAGATCTTTGAAGCAGTCTCTGAGCATGGAGACCAGGAAGGATCCTCTGGGGGGGGAAAGCAAACGGCTTCAGGACGAGAGAGGGCACCGCCCAAAAAAGCCAGCTGTTTTTTTTTTGGGGGGGGGGGGGGAACCACTAGGTTTTTCTGTCCTGCCCCCGTCCCTCCCACCCCACCCCAAGCCATGGTATCGACTTGTCCAAATACACAAATGCAGGATGGGGGACGCCTGGCGCGGCAGCAACACGTGTGAAAAGGAGCTGGGGGTTGTAGTCGATCACAAGCTGAATGTGAGTCACAGCCGGGTGATGCAGCAGCTAAAAGGGCTAATACAATGTTAGGCGGCATTGACAGAAGCATCGTGTCCAGGTCACGAGAAGTCCTAGTTCCGCTCTGTTCTGCGCTGGTCAGAGCTCACATGGAGTCCTGTGTCCAGCTCTGGGCACCGCGCTTTAAAAAAAGACACTGACAAACTGGAACGGGCCCAGAGGCGAGCGTCCGTGAGGAAAGGTTGTAGACACTGGGTGTGTTTAGCCGGGAGAAGAGAGGACTAAGGGGGAGACATGAGAGCCGCCTTCCAATCTCCGAAGGGCCGTCACCGAGAAGCTGGAGCCGACGCGTTCTCGGTCGCTCCTGGGGGCAGGACTAGAGCCCATGGGATCGAATTACAAGAGAGCAGATTTCAGCCAAACGTTAGGAAGAACTTCCTAGCGGTAGGAGCCGTTGGACAGCGGAGCAGACCCTGCCGAGGGCAGGGGGGTGGGCCGGGCTCTCCGGCGCGGGGGGTTTTCAAACAGAGGCCGGACGGCATCGGTCAGGGATGCCGTCGCTGGGGGTTTCCTGCACGGAGCAGGGTGGACTAGATGCCCTCTGAGAGTCCCTTCAAACTCTAGGACTCTCAGTTTGGGGGGAAAACGGAAAGTAAATGGCTCCGGCCGGCGATAACCGTTACGGCTCGGGGATAACCGGCACGGCGATAACCGTTACGGCTCGGGGATAACCGGCACGGCGATAACCGTTACTATTCTAGTTCGATCCCGTGACTCTCGGGCGGGGCAGCCGTGGCCCTATTCCGCCCGCCCTGCAGTCTCCGCATTGGCTCCTGCTGCCCAGCTGCGCTCCAACCGCACGGGGAGGCGTCCAGAGCGCCCCACGGTCCAGCCTTGCAGCGCGGAGCGGCGTTAAAGCCCGGGCCAGACACGACTGGTCGCCTCGTTACCTACACCCATTGGATTTTTATCCGTCCGCATCTCAAGGGCTCAAGACAGCTTGCACCACACAAACCAAGAGAGCCCCAAACCTTCCCAACCCCTATCCCCACGTGCCCAACGTCCAGCCGGACAGAAAGGTCTTACATTATTTATTTTACAGAATTTATGTTCCGCTCTCTCCCGCCGCAGGCGGCCCAAAGGAGCAGACTCAGCCAGCAGGGGAGGGAGGCCCAGAACTGAGCGGCAGTGACCGGGACCACCTCTCTGTGCACCCTCCATGAGACCCCCAAGGCCGTGACGGCCCACAGGGGAGGAGGCAATTCTTCAGGTACGACCCCTTACAAATGCTCTCGCTCAGCTGACTCCTTCCGGGCCAAGCATCCCTCCCCTCTGCCCAGCCCCATAACCTCCCCCTACCCCCTTGCTCACCTCATCTCCGTGGGGACAGCGTAACAGACCCTCGGCTTTGGGGCCGCAGGCGAGACCGGGGGCAGCGTTCTCTCCTCGCTGTTTGCTACGAGGGTGGTAAGAACAGGTGGGGTCACTATCCGAATTAACCCCCTTTCGTACAAACCGAATCCCCACCAAATTGCTTCCCCTCCCCCGCCGTGCTGTGCCCCCCAGCCCCAGCCAGACCTCGCTGCCTGCCTGCTGCCCCCTCCGCTCCGCTGGAAGGGGTTGGGGGAACGGCCCCTGGGCCCCCGGCTGCGTCCTTCCCAATGGCTACTGTCCCCCCCCCCCCGTCCCCCAGGCCAGAGCTCCCTGGGGTTTGCTCACTCACCGGCGGGGACAAGCTCCTCATCGGGGACTTGCTCCAAAGCCTGCGAGAGAAGAGACCAGGGCTCAGAGTCCGTGCCGGCTAAATCCCCCCTCCGTCGGGAACAGATCGGGGCCCTCTGTGGGATCTGCCTGGGCACCCAGCATGAGCTCTCGACACGGAGTCAGCAAATCAGAATGGGGGGGGGGGGACAAACAAGATTTTTGGTGCCAGGACAGGGATGCGCTTCAACCCCCCCTCCCCCCCCCCGGTGGTCACTGCCCATCTGAGGCCCCGTCCGTCCGGAGTAGGCCCCGCTTCCGGTTCCCTCCGGGAGGGTTCAGAGGTGCAGTGTGCTTGGGCGGGTCCTGCCGCAAGAGAAGTCGGGGCTCCCCTTCCATTCAGTTCCGGTGTCCGCTGCTCAGCAAGAGGGAGACGGTCCCCCAGGGGCCGCTGGGAAACCCAGCTCCGCGGGCCGCCGGGGGCGGGGTGTGCCGCGCTCAGGAGAGGCGGGTCCCCTCCTCTCTGCTCCTTTCCCCCAAGCCCAGTCTGGCAGGAGCTGGATCCAGGGGCCAAATAAGAACCAGCCCCGGCCGCACGTGGTCCCCGGGATGGAGGGTTCCCGGCGCTGGATTAGTCTTCCTCCGAGCACGGGAATTACTGCCACCGAATGACATCAGAGCCATCACTTTAGTTTGAGCTGTTTGTCGGCCCCTGAGACAAACACCGGCCTTCACCTCAGCGAATCTCCCAGCCTCCCCAGAAAGGGCCACGGTTCTGACAGACTCTCCGGGCAAAGCAGACTGAGGCCATTGATTGATTTGGATCAACACCCTGCCTGTTTACAAGCACAAACCAACCAAATCAAATTCCAAATAAAACCCCTGCTCCCCCCGCCCAAATCCTCCCCCCGCCTACCCAAGGCCCGGCCAAACAAATAGGTCTTGCATCGCCTTCTGGAGATGCAGTAACGGTAAGCGCTGCACATGAGCCAACCTGTGCTCTCTAACCCAGGTCTCCCCCTTGGTGCAGGCAGCAAGGAGACACAGACACACCCACCCCGCCCCTGTGTGCTAGTCTGAGAATCCCAGCGACGGGGGGCAACGTTACCGGCATTTCCAGCTTCTCCTTCGGCTGCTCCGGGATCTTCTTCTGGTCGGCGTAAAGACCCGTCTGGCTCAGAATGAGGCGATTCCCGTTCAGGGAGAAGCCACTGAACTGCCTGATCACGGCCTGCACTTTCGCCGCAGAACCCACGTCGACAAAAGCGTAGCTGGAGCAGGGGAAACACACGGACACGGCCCAAAATAGGAGAGAGAGAAATCCACGCCTGGCTCTTTCTGGAGGGGTGTGTGTGTGTGTGTGTGTGTGTGTGTCCCCCTCTGATACCCACTGCCCCCCCC
>QEPC01005523.1:571304-604969 GCA_003113815.1 Sphenodon punctatus
ATAAGAGAACCAGAGCGCGGGGGGGTTTCCGTTTTTATATACAAGACACATTTATCCATTAAATTTAGAACACGGTACAAAAAAAACACTTCACCTAGTTCATGGGACACTGCTGTTCATATCAAGGGCTGCTCTTACTCCTACTAGGAAAGGGGGCGGCTGCGGGGGGGGCAGGGGGCAACAGGAGTAGAAAACAAAAAAGGCCCCTACGGCGAAGGGCTCGTCCTCTGAGTGCAGAGAAGAGAAGATACAAATTCTATCTTACAGACAAGGGGGGGTGGCTGGAGGAGCACGGAGCCGCGCTGCGCGGGGCCTGCAGGGGGCGGGCCGGGCCGGGCCGGGGGGCAGGCGGGCGGTTCTTTCCTCGGTGGGTAAAGCGCGGGCCGGCGGCCCCTCAGTTGGCTCCCCAGTTGTAGCTGTTGTAGGCAGACTTGTTGGCCTGGGATTTCTGCGGGATGGAGCTGCTCTGGCTGCGCTGGCCGGTGCCGCTCTGCAGGGAGGAAGCAGACGGTTACAGCGGCGCAGAGGGGACGCCCGGGCCCCGCCTCCTCCACACGCACTCGCATGCCCCCAGCCGGGCCCTAACCCCCCCCCCCACCCCCAGCAGCCCATGGGATGTGACCCCCCTGCCCAGCCTGGGACCCATCCCCACCCCTGCAGCAGCAGGCGGGCAGGCGGGCGGGGGCCTGGGTGAGCGCGCGCAGTGTATGTGCGTCCTGACTGCTTGCTCGGCTGGGCGGGGCGGGACGGGGCGAGTGCTACCGTGGCGACGGGCGGGGCGGGCAGCGTACCAATCAGAGAGGTTCATTACCTGGTCTTCCTGCTGGCGTTGATAGCACAGAATCATCTGCAAATATGGAAGCTGATGCAGACCCAGGATATGGAAAATAAAGGGACACACTGTGACAATTGCAATCCACGGTTAGAACGGAGAGCTGGGGCGGGGGGCAGGTGCTGGGGGGGGGGCACTGGGACGGGGCTGAGCCCCCCTGCGCTGCGGGCGGGCGGGGCCTCTCTCACATGTGTGTGTGTGTATGTGTCCACGCCGCGGGGGGGAGCCCTGCCCTAGGAGCCAGCCCAGCCCAGCCCAGCCGAGGCGGGGCGCTTACCTGCCCGTCCTGCTGCAGGTGGTGGTGCAGGATCTGAGAGTGGGGCTGCTGATGAGGCGTCAGGATGTGCATGAAGGGGGCCGGCGGGTACGCGGCCGCCGTGGCAGGGTTGATGGGGCCGCCGCTGCCCAGCGCCGAAGGCAAGTTGAAGGAGGCTGCCGGTGTGCCGGTGTGAAACCCTTGCTTCTCAAAGGACTGCTGCCAAGAGAGCACCCCACAGCCTGTCAGGGGCCCCCTGCCTGGGAGAGCACCGCAATCCCAGCCAGGCCATCCCGTCGGCCCCCAGGGAGACTCCAGTCCCCCCGCCAGGGCCCGTCGGAGACCCCGGCCCCGAACCATACCTGCGTTTTGGAGTAGACGGAGCCCGAGATGTCCGGCACGCCTGTGTTACTGGACGTCACCGACACCCCTGGGGAAGAGGGGCAGGGTCAGCAAGAGCCACGCGGGCAGAGCTGCTCCATACAGCAGCCCCAGCAGGGTCCTGCCCCCAGCGGCTCTGATCTTACCCGTGCTGTATCCGTGGGAGCCGTAGCTGCTGGGCTGCTGGAAAGGGGTGGCCGACGCGTTGACGCTGACATTCACACCGTGCTGCTTGGAAGAGGTAGGAGCGACCTGCAGGAAGCCAAGAGCCAGGCTGGTGAGCGCTGCTTGCGGGCAGCCTGCCCCCATCCCCGCCCCGCGAGCCAAGGGCTGCCACTCACAGGGAACACGGCAGGCCCATACTGGAAGGTGCTGGGCAGCCCCGGGACCCCTGTGTAGTACGGCAGACTGGTGTAGCTGTAGCCGGGCGGCAGAGCCGGGTTCAGGAATGTCTGCTGCGTGTTGTGGTGTGGCTGCGTCTGCGTCTGCTGCGGCTGCGCCAAAGTCGTTGCTGGAGCAGGGGAGGAGGCGTCGCCTCGGCCAAATTTCGTGAGGTCGCCTGGAGCATGGCAAGGAGGGGAGAGGGGCAGGGTAAGAGCCTGGGTCGCTGCCCCGACGCCGGAGCAGCAGGGAGGGACGGATTCCCTGCCAGTCAGTGGCAGGAGAGAGAACCCAACCCCACGGGACTCTTCCTCCACACCCTGCGAGCGGGATGCTGCGCACCCCCCCACCCCCACCCCCCGCATTGCTGCTGGGGTTAGCGGAGCTCCATCGGCTCAGACTCAGCATACCAGTCATGCCCACCAGCTGGAAGGGATGCAAACAGCCCCCCTCCCAGCACACAACCAAGTGCCCCTCCAGGAGCCCAGCCACTTGGCGCTATCCATTCCTCTTCCTGTGCCAATAGCCTGGGCAGGTTCCGCTGGCACCCACCCCCGCTGACCCCTCCTCTCCGCAGCTGGCAGCTACAGCTGGGGATGACACACTCGGTCCCTTCCCTCCCCAGAGATGTGCTGCACTGAGCTGCAGTCATTCTCAGGCCTCGGGGTTCCCAGAATCCGGTGGGCCCGGTCCAGAGACTCTCTATGCCCATGTCCCAGTCCCAGGCAGGGCCAGCAGGCAGCAAGACAGGCCTCACCTGCTCAGACAAAACTGCTCCTAACCAGGGAGTTGAACCAAACCAGGACATTGGGCCAGAGGGGGTTTGGAGCGGACTGGAATGCTCAGCCTCTCCGCCACCCACGCAATCATCGGACATTGAGGAAGAGTCTCCCCCAGCACTGGAAAGAAGCAGAGACTTCCCTGCCCAGGACACCAGCAGTCTCTGCTCATGGCAGAACGGAAAACCCTCTCCATCGGCTGGCATCCTGCTTGCCAACCCACTGCACAAGTCAGCAGGGAAAGGGCATTTTCTGGGCTGAAATTCATTCTCAGCTGCAGCCAAAAACTCGGGAGGAGGCTGTCCCTAGTGCGTGCAACATTTCTACAATGAAATGTTTATCACCGTGTTTTTACTAGAGGGTAAAACACAGGAATACAAGTGAGCCCCATTCAGAGAACTTAGTGCCAGACGGGTCAGAGCAAGGGTCCATCCAGCCCAGCATCCTGTCTCCGACAGTGTCACGGTCGGTGCCAGACTGGGTCAGACTAATGGTCCATCCAGCCCAGCGTCCTGTCTCCGACAGTGTCACGGTCAGTGCCAGAGTGGGTCAGATCAATAATCCATCCGGCCCAGCGTCCTGTCTCCGACAGTGTCACGGTCAGTGCCAGACTGGGTCAGATCAATAATCCATCCGGCCCAGCGTCCTGTCTCCGACAGTGTCACGGTCAGTGCCAGACTGGGCCAGAGCAACGGTCCATCCAGCCCAGCGTCCTGTCTCCGACAGTGTCACGGTCAGTGCCAGACTGGGCCAGAGCAACGGTCCATCCAGCCCAGCGTCCTGTCTCCGACAGTGTCACGGTCAGTGCCAGACTGGGTCAGAGCAACGGTCCATCCAGCCCAGCGTCCTGTCTCCAACAATAGCCACTCTGTCACCTCACAAAAGTGCGCAACAGGCCATAACTGTGTGATCCATTCCACGTCGTGTGGGAAACGGTTCAAACAGGCTCACGGCGGCCAACATGATTGCTGGACCATTATTCTAAGTTAGCGCCTGATTCGGAACAAACCAGACACTAGTCTATTAGCCCAAACTGGTTCAGTCCCAGCTTGGCTCCCTACTCTTAAAGATACTGTGGCTCCTTCCCTCTCCCCTCCACCCGAATCTCTCTGGGGAGGGGGGCTCAGAATCAGAAGCACCAGACTGGACGCAAAGGCCACTGGGCTCTCCCAGCTGTTAAAACAACATGAGGCAGCAGTGGAGGCAGGGCCCCAGGGAACCATTCTTGTTCTCCCAGCAGGGCCAGTTCAGAGGCAGCGGCTACTGCGCCCTCTCCCAGGTGGGGCAGGGAAGTGCTGCACAGCAATGGGGGGGCGGGGTGGGAGCAGTAGGGACACCAGCACTTCGGGCTGCAGAGCCACAAGGAGGCTCAGCTCAGCTCCTGGACTGATCGGACTGGGGTGCGGTCCCTGCAGTCAGCTGGGGAAGCCTGACTCAAACTCCCCCGGGTTGCGACGCTGCTTTCCCTCTTACTGGAATATGGGTTGCTGCTCAGACTGGCGTCTCTTCCCGTCAGCGGGGTGGTGGGGGTGGGGAACGGGATGCTGTAGTAATCCTGCAAGCAACAGGGAGGAAGGAAGAATCAGTGACCTGCGGCTGGATTCAAGATGCACCCCCCCCCGCCCCCCGCCCAGAGCTTCAAGCCCTTGCACAGCGAGTCCCCCATCCAGCTACTAGGAGTGCTGCATGCTCCTCTGCCAACCCAAAGCTGCCGCTTCCTATTTCTTGTGGCAAACACTGGCCCAGCCCTCGGGAGCAGGAAGAGCTCCCAGCAGGCTGCCTAAGGAAGGCAAACACTTTGCTCGCCACGGACTCTCTTACAGTCGGAATCGGGGGGTCATGCCCCGAGTCCCACAAGCGCCCTGGGGGGGGGGGGGAAGCTGGGTTCCGAGAAGCCACTCAGCTGTACTCACCAATGGGAATCTCGTCTGAAGCATCTGCAGGTCGTCGTACCCGTAGACTTGTGGCTACGAGAGAAGCGGAAGGGGGCGTTAGCCGGGTGGCTCTTTGCTGAGCCCCACTCACCGGACGAAGGGCGCTGCGGCTGCGGCTGGTGTCGGGGTCTCTCTAGGAGAGCCCCTCCAGGCAGAGCTGCTGCCCTGCTCCCCCTACACATGCAGGGCCCCGTGGAGTCCGCACTTGCCCCATTGGCAGCAATGGTGGAAAGGCAGACTCCACGGGGCCCTGCTCATACCGCACCCCTCTCCCATCAGGGATGCTACCTGGGGAGCCAGAAAGTAGGCTGGGACTCCTCCCCTGCTGGGCTATTAGGCCTGCTTCCTTGCTCCAAAGCCCACGCACTCTCTGCCTCTTCTAGCTGTGCCCAGAGTCTCAAGCCATTCTGTGCTGAATGTTGCATTTACCCAAAGTGTGGCAGACGCTGCCTCTGGCAGCACAGAAGGACAGTCTGAGCAGGGCACCAGCTCAGCAAGCTGCGGGGCTATGTTCCAGGCAATGAGGCCCTGTGCCCCAGCTGCTAACAGAACCAGCCCACAACCCCTCCCCCACCCCCCAAGGGAAGAGAAGAGCCCCCCGCTGATTGGTCAGTGTAGTATTTTAACATCACAGATGCTCCAAACGTACGCAATGTCATGCTTGGAAAGTCATTTGCATTCCCAACGTGCGTGGTTTGGTTATTCTGAGGAATTTATTCTGCTTGCAGAATCTGGGTTTCCTGGTTACAGGAGCTGGAAAAGGAATTGTGACATCTCCCGGCTCTGGGCATGGATACCTGTGGGGCCAGTGCACATTCATTGAGCGGCTGTAGGCGTCCGGTACCGGTACAGCAGGCTCGGGCAGGTGGTGTCTGCCTGGCGCTAGCTAGCACTGACTCTGCTAGCTCTGGCAAGCGCGGTCCCTCCTGCCCAGCCGGAGCGAGGACAGGGCAGGATCACCACACGGGTAAATGGGGGGAGGGGCCACTCACCGGGTAGGCGTGTAACAGCCCCGGAGCCATGATGTATGGGTTAGGCAGCAGCGGTGGCACTCCGGGGGGCAGGTTGGGGGGTGCTTTTCCTGTGGGGGAGAACGGAATTATTATTTATTAGCACATATTTATATAGCGCAAGCAACGTACCTGGCACTTTACAAAGTAATGGAATAGACACGGTCCCTGCCCCTAGGGCTTACAATCAGAGCCGGGGGGGAGGAGATGAAGGAAGGGGAACAGAGGGAGAAAGAATGCGAGGTCCCAGGTGCACGCGCTTGGCTCGGTTACATGGAGAATGATGGCTGGCTGGTCCGTGCGGTGAGGATATGAGTACGCAGAGCTCAGGTAACAGATTGTACTGGATGGAGGGAATCAGCAGGAGTTAGGGGAGGGGAGCGAGGAGTCGGGGAGGGCAGAGCAGAGGGTCTTGAGGAGGGATTTGAAGGTATGAAGGGAGGGAGCGAGGCAGATGTAGGCAGGGAGGGAGTTCCAGGCATGGGGGGCAGCTAGTGAGAAGGGACGAAGGCGCTTAGGGGAGCAGGGAAGGCGTGGAAGGGTGAGAGAGGGGACAGAGGAGGAGCGGAGTTCACAGACTGGAGTATGGAGGGCGATAAATGCAGAGAGGTAGCGGGGAGCAAGGTTGTGAAGAGCTTTATAGGTGAAGACTAGGAGCTTGTGCAGGATTCGTTCAGGAAGGGGAAGCCAGTGAGGACAGGAGAGGAGGAGCTGCATGTGGTCAAAGCAACTGGCGAGGTGGATGACCCTGGCAGCAGAGTTTTGGACAGAGATGAAGGGAGAAAGGTGAGACCGGGGAAGGCCAGTGAGAAGGAGGTTACAGTAATCGAGGCGAGAGATGACCAGAGCATGAACAAGAGTTTTGGCCGAGGAGAGAGAGAGAAAAGGGCGAATCTTAGCAATGTTATGGAGGGAGAAGTGAGAGGATTTGGCAACAGAATCGCTGTAGGGTTTAAAGATGGGAATGAAGCCCCAGCCCTCCAAGTGCCTCCTCTGCCCAACCCCCCGACAGCTACCTGACGTGGTGGCGACCGAGCTGCGGGTGGAGGCGGTCACCGTGGAGTTGCTGCTGAGGCTCAGTCCCAGGCTGCTGACGCTGCTGAGGCTGGAGGCGGCGCTGAGCACGGGCGGTGCGACCGAGACCGTGCTGGCAGAGGAATGGAGGCCGGCATCGCTCTCCACGCTCGCGTGCTGCAAGGGGGAGGGAGGGGCTGGGAGTGAGGGGCTGGGGGACGGGACCTTCCCATGGCCGCGCGATAGCTCTGCATGCAGACCCCCTGCTCTGGGCAAGGCACCCAGAGACCACGGGCAGCACCAACCCCCCGAGAACCAGCCACAGGAATCCTTTCTTCTCAGCAGGCACTTTCCTGGCTGGGCCAGGGGGCTACCAGTGGAATGCTGGGATTCCCTGCCACGTCGGCCAGGGCAGGAGGGGCGACCCACGGTAAGATGCGGCGGTGGCTGCAGCAGCTGCAAGGTGGTCGCCCAACCAGGTTTAAAACTAACATGCCCAGCACGCAGGGCCCCTTGCTGGCCGAGGCAGCAGGGAAACAGCCTAGTGGAACGTCTCAAGGAAACACAAGCCCCCGCAAAGCCCCGAGACTGGGAGAAGGGAACCTGTCTGGATTGGCTACTGGGCCAAGGCCAGTATCCCTGGGGCACTCAGGCTTCCAAATCCATCCCATTGGTGCAGAATGGGCTTGGGCCCCACGGAGCAATTCTGAGCCGCAGCCTCGCGGGGGGGACTGCAGGAAACTTTCCATCCCTCTAAACTGGATGCTGAAGTACTTGCCCTTCAGCTGGTGCGGCTCCAGCTCTAGACTCCCTGCTGTCAGGATCCAGTCTCCCCAGGGCTCCTGTACGGTAGCAGACCGTCAGCCATTGAGGAACAGAGCTCTGGGCCCAAGGAGGACGGTGGCCGGGCAGTATCGTGGCTACAGGGTCACCGACCATCTCCTGCTTTGCTCTCCAGAGTTCCAAGACAAACCAATTCTGCATCCTGACTCTCCTGTCTGCACCATCCGGCTCTGGAGCAGCAGCTGGAGACAGCCGGCCTGCCATTCCCACACTGCTCCCTGGGGCCGGTAGGAGTTACTCTCTCAGGCCAGCACCATGACACAACACACACACCCCCGGACACATTCCTCCAGGCAGGCGCACTCACCAAAAGAGCTGAAGTTGAGGTGCGCCCGGCCGACGTAGACGAGGAGAGGCTGTTCTGCTGGGCAGGTAACGTGCTGGAGGGAAGAAATGCTGTCAGGCCAACAGCTAAGATCCCCCCGACCCGACCCTTCCACCCCCAGCCCCATGCCTTGGCTGGCTGAACGGCAGCCCCCCAGCCCGGCGGTCACTTGCAGTCTCAGGGGGGGCAGTACCTGCTGTGCGGTGCAGCAGTGGTGATGGGGAGCTCCTCGACGTGGCTCAGGCTGCTGCTCAGCACCGATGAATGCTGGCTGGCCGCGGTCAGGTGGGAAGCGGAGGAGACGCCGGGATCGTTGAGAGGAGGCACGATGCTCGGGGCAGAGGGGGAGTCCGATTTCACTGCAGGGCCCACCCCACCTGGGGATGAGAGGCCGGGGGGGGTTAGGGCAGGGAAGCTTGGGAGGATGAGGACAGAGTTCCTGCCAGCCTGGAACTCACCTTCCACAGTCTGCGTGGGCTGAAGCTGCACGGGCTGCACGGAGTTGAAGCCATTCTAGGGGAGAAAGGGGGAGGGTCAGCACTGCTCCCCGAGACCCACCGGAGCCGAGCAAGCCGCTCCCCTTCCCAGCGGCTCTGCTACTTGGGGGAGGGGAATTCACCGGCAGCCAAAGCCACGGGGCGGACAAGGCCCTGGGCAGCGGCAGCAGCCCCCAAGCTCCCACGGNGGGGAGGATGCAGCGGAGCAGCGTCCACCCCTGACCAAGGAGTGAAGTGGGGGGGGGGGATGGCTAGAGCCATGGTCTGCCCCCTCGCCCCCCGCAGGAGCAACCCCAGGGGCCCCGAATTCCTCGCTGAGTCCCCACCAAAGAGTCAGGACCGAGCTGCCACCGACGGCGCCAGCTTGGAGTGTGGGGTTAACGCGCACCCGTCCTCTCTCGGGGGCAGAGCCTGCCCTCGGGCCAGGGGCTCCAAGAGCTACAGCCTCCAACACTGGACACCCCCGTCCAGTCTCGGCTTGAAAGCCTCCAGCAACAGAGAGCCGGCTACTACCTCCCTGGGGAGCTTCTTCCATCGCCGCCCAGCTCGGACTGCGAGGAACTCGTCCCCACGTCCCCCCCCCCCCCCATGGCTTCTAACCAGGAAGAAGAGTTCCTTGCTCTCTTCTTGGGAACAGCCTTTTCCATCTCGGAAGCCTGCTACCGTCTCTCCCCTTCACTAAGCTAAACGTACCCAGTTCCTCCAACCTTTCCAGACCCATCCTCCTCTGAACCCGCTCCCATTGGACAATGCCCTCCTTACAAGGAGTCACCCCAGCCTCCAGGGGAGGGCTGAGCCTCTGCTGACCTGGAGCCAATCTTTCTGTTAATGCAGCCTAGAACGGCACCTTCTCTCTGCAATCAACCCCAGCCCCTTTTGACACAAGCCAGGGATCCCCCATCTTGTCCTTGTACCAGGGGCAAGGAACCGCAGGCACATGGAAGGGAGCAGAGATAAGGGCTTGCCCTTCAGGAGAGGAGATGGATGCATGGCCCGGTGCCTCCTCTCCGCACCCCGATAGCCCCCTCACCCACTACGTCCGTGCAGCTCTTGGGGCTTGGAATCATTTGCTAAGGGAACCCTGGGAGGGAAAAGGTTCCCCCCTCGACTTATCCTCTAGAGGGGATGGTGTCCCTCACCCCGTAGCTGGTAGGCCGCAAAGCACGGCAGCCAGGCTGGATGGAAGAAGGGGGAAGGGGAGCCTCTGCAGACCCTGCCGCAGGGCGTCCCCACAGCATCACAGACAGACAGACAGGCAGAGGACAGACAGACAGACGCTTGTCCAGCTAGTTCTCAGCCAAGGAAGAGTCTCCACAGCCACCAGGGGAACCAATCCCACTGCCCAGTGGCTCTCACAGCTGGGAAGTGTTCCCGATGATTGAACCCATTCCCTCCCTCTGGAGACAACTGCTCGGCCCTGCCTACCTTCGCCTGGGTCAGGTCTTTCTGGGGCGAGGAGGAGATGGAGTTGGGGTACCGCCGGGTCTGGGTGGATCTCTGCTCGTACAGTGGTCCCTGAGCGCTGTTCTGGGAGGTATAGGTTGCCGTCGGGATGGTGCTGCTCTGGTAACCAGACTCCTGGCTTTGATTGGACGAAATTGTGGAGGAAGATTCACTGCAAAGAACGAGAGACTGTTGGACGGTCTGTGTCGTAGCCGTGTTGCGATGAAGCACACATCAAACCCTCCCCGTTTCACAGGCAGCCTCGGGTCACTAGCAACAAGGGGCTCGCGGTGTAGCCAACATGTGGGAGACCTGCTCTGCCAACGGGTCTCTCGGTGGCCTCAGCCATGTCCCTTCACCTCACCCGGCCTCAGTTCCTCAACTCCAAGACAGGGCCACATGCCACATGCCTCATGCAGCGGCTGTATAGGAAGTGCCTGATCGTCTTCTTCCTCCATGAGCCCAGCACTTGCTTTCTCGGAGAGAGGCCAGATCGCCTGAGGCACCAGGAGGTGAACGAGCAGGGGATGCCCTAATGGGAGAGCCAAGCTCTGGTGCTGGGAGTGACGAGACCCGACCCCTCCTGCTGCCTGCGGGTCGATATTGGAGGGAGAGGCTGAAAGGGCACCAGCCCAAGGGCAACACCAAGAGGTGTGGGCCCAGCCAAGCGGTTTTCATGTTAGCTGCTATCTTGTACTCCCCCAGTAACGGAAGATCGATATAGAATAGATCTGAGGTGTTGAGTGCATGCTGCTGCTCCTGCTGGGACATCCCCAAGGACTCGCCCCTCGCCAGGACGACATTCTGCCCTGGGCCCCCAGGTGATCGCTTTACTCCCTCCCAGGAGGGGAGGGGGTGGGGTCAGGGCTCCCCGACAAGGCTGCCCGGGTCAGAGGGGCTCAAAAGCAGCCGGCTGCTAAAAAGCCCTTGGACTTGGGGGGGGGGGTGTCACAGCAGGTACTGGGTCTATAGTGCTGGGTAAGGGGAGGATATTGGATGAGATTCGGTTTGTTGAGGTTTTAGGGGATTTTAGTTGGGTTTGTTATTTTTTCTGTTTGGGAACATTGGGGGAGGGGGGGGGAATATGCTTTAGCTGATGAGAACAGCTTGTCAGCCCCTCAGGGTGACCATCCCCCGGGGGAGGTGTAGACACACACGCACACCCCGTGAGAAGGGGGCAGGTTAATGGGAGAGGGGTTAATGAGTGGGGGTTGGTCCCCTCCCTTGCCACCCTGGGGTGCAAGTTGAGCCATCGGTGTGCCCCCGGGAGGGTGGAGTGACAGCAATAGGGGGCGTGATGGGGCCCTAGCGGGGGGAGATATCATCATGAGCGGAGGGACCCGTGGTTAGTGCCGCTCGGCCCCCCCGGGCCCTGGTAACCAGGTGAACAAGTCGGTCACTGGTGTTGTGTAATGAGAGGTCGGTCAGTCGGCCGGCAACAAATCATCTGTAATCCATGATGCTACCTTGGATTGGATGGCCGCCCTCGTGTGTGATGGAGACCTGGTTGGACGAGTGTTCCGGGTCGATCTTAGCAGATTATTATTATTATTATTAACAAGCATTTATATAGCACCAGCAGTGTACCTGGCACTTTACAAAGTAATAAAATAGACACGGTCCCTGCCCCTAGGGCTTACAATATGAGAGACAAGAACTGGGGGAGAAACATAGGAAGAGGAACAGAGGGAGAGACAAGGGGTCTAACATTCATGAAGATGCGAGGTCTCGGGTGCACGTACTTGGCTTGGTTACGATGAGAATGACAGCAGTGATAGCGGATCTCGTTCTGGCTGAGTACTCCGTCCTGCACCAGACCGGGGGGCGGGTCGGCTAGCTATTATCTTTAGGGATGGATTGGTCGCACAGTGGTTTTCGAGACAGAGCCTCCACCTTGTGGTTGATTTGGCTAAAGGCGGCCTGGAGGGTCTGGCAGGGGACCGGTTGGGATTCTGCTGGTGTACCGTGCACCCCGCTGCACAGCAGCACCCCTGCCTCCTCTCGGGCCGGGTCTTGCAGTCTCCGAAGCTTATTGTCTTGGAGGACTTCAATATCCACGCTGAGGCGTGGCTGCAAGGGGCAGAGCAGGAATTCGTGGTCGCCGTGACAACCATGGGCCTGTCCCAGGTAGCGAGTGCCCTGATACACGGGGGGGGCGCACTGGCTTTGGTCTCCTGCACGGACCTTGAGGTGGGGGGCCCAATGGTTGGGGGTGTCTTGTGTTCACCCCTGTCGTGGTCAGACCATTCCCTCCTGCAAGCCTCCATCCTAGCTGGCCGGCCCCCGTCGCATTGTCTGCCCCAGGGGAGATACCTGCTGACCGTGATGGCTCCATCAATGACCTCCTGGCTGAGGCGATGGATCGGGTGGCTTCCATCGCATCAGCTCCGCAGGGCTCCATGACTCATGGAGGACCTGGGATGTCTGAAGCGTGAAGGGAGGTGGTTGGAGCCAGGGTGGCATCGTACTCGTGCCCAAGACAACGGATTGTGGCATCGAACACTGTGGAAGTGCTACGCTGTGGCGGTGAGGGCAGCAAAGCAGCGGTTCTGCCCAGTCATGTCCGGCAGAGCTGTTCCGGGTGGGGGAGAGCTCTGGTCGGGCCAGCCTGTCTCCGCCTGGAACTGGATTCGTCCACGGCTCGTTGGGACAGGTGTCTGAACTACTTTGCAGGCAAAATGGTTCACACTGAGCGTGACTTCGACTCTGCCATTTTAGAAGCAGTGGCAGAGCCAGAGGTTGGGAATGCCCTGTCTGGTCAGGTTTTACGAGATGAATTTCAATTAGCGACACCTGCCGATGCCCTGGGTTCTCAATGCCTCGCTTCGGGAGGGGAGGGGAGGGGGACGGTTTGCCTCAAGGAGGCTGCAGTCTGCCCGCTCCTCAAAGAACCCTCACTTGATGTCGATGCCCCGGCTAGTTCCGGCCGGTCTCGAAGGTTACTGAACGGATAGTGACTCGGCAGCTGCCTCGACTAGGACTCAACTCGGTGCTTTGGACGGAATCGGTTTTCTTGATCCCACAGAGTCTGGCTTTTGCCGAGGTTACAGCACGGAGACAGCATTTGTGGCCTTGGTCGACGACCTCCTCATAGAACTGGACACGGGTCGTCTGACCCCACTGGTCTTATTAGATCGGTCTGCAGCCGCTGATACCATTAACCACGCCTGCAGGACTTGGTGGGGGTGGATGGGACCGTCTTGCAATGCTTCAGATCCATCTCAGTGGGTGATGCTCAGGGACTGCCTCCCATGTGGGGTCCCGCAGGGTTCCACTCTGTCCCCCCTCTTGCTTACCGGGTGTATGACGCTGCTCGGGGAGGGCGTGTGCAGCTGGGGGGGTCGCTGTCATCACGACGCTGAGCCCACCCAGCTGCGTCTCTCATTTCCATCCGAGCCAGGCCCTGCTGGCTCCTTGCTGTCCCAGTGCTTGGTCGCCTGGGGGGGGGATTGGATGAGGTCGAGCCGACGGAAGCTCAATCCCGATAAGACAGAGGTGATGTTAGTCGGCGGGATCGGTGATCTGGGTGAGGAGGTTTCCCCCGTTACTAGGGGCATCCATCCTCCTTTGCTTCCATCGGTGCGGAGCCTGGGGGTGTGCCTGGATTCCCAGCTGTCGGCTGTAGCCAGGGGCGCCTTGTGCCAATTACATCTGGTGAAGAGACTCCGCCCATGGGTCTTGGACTCGGACCGCGCCACTCGGATCCATGAGTTCATCACCTCAAGGCTAGACGGCGGCAACGCGCTCTACGTGGGGCTGCTCACTGGGAGCACATTATACCGGTGCTCCGAGCGCTGCACTAGCTGCCTGAACGGCCTAGGCCCGGCTTATTGGAGGAATCCCCTTACCCCGTGCGGCCCCCGGGGTTGGTTGGGAGCAGCCTCCTGGAAGTCCTGTGCTACCGTAAATTAAACGGACAGGAGGCTGCGCCATCACTTTGAAATTCCCTCCCGGTAGAGGTTCGCCTCAGTCTGGATGGTCTCACCTTCTGCCGAAACCGTAAGGCCTGGCTCTTCCACCGGGTGTTTCGTGGGGAAGGGTGGGATGGGGGGAGGGAATCGCTTTTTATTAGCGCTGCAACCTGCCTAGAAATTTTAGTTGATTAAGCCTTTTTGTCTATCAATGAACTAATTGAAATTTGCATACATGTAAATATATACGCATACGAATGCGTCCCCTTGAGCTGTGGAATCAGAACGACGGACTGTCAGAAGGTCCTGGCAGGTAACAGATTCATCGGGCGGAGGCGTACATTTTAATCAGTCGATCAATCAACTGATGGTTGCAGCCCAAATTCTTATTCTTTTTATTTTTTCCTTATGCAAGAACCAGAGTTTTTATGAGAATGTAGAGTGTTATATTTTTATATTGTGATTATTGTTTTTAATAATGTATGCTGCCCTGAGTGGCTTTTGCGAGAGGGTCGAGGTAAAAACCAGACTAAATAAACCAGCTGCCAGAGCTGCCCGGGGCTGTTTTGGGCCCTGGGTGAGAGTCATCACTGAATCCGTCCTTCCCCCCTAGCCCCGGAAGCTAAAGGCAGACGGTAACTCTGCAAGGACAAAAAGGCTCCACCCTTCCCGTTTCAGCTTTGCAGCGTGCCGAAAGCAACTGGTAGACGGATGCGCTAGGGAGCAGAGCAACAGCTGCGCCCAACAGGGCTGGGCAGTGCAGGACCGTCGGCCATGCTGAGGAACCAACACACCAGGCTCCCTTGCAACCGTCAACTGGCGCGCATGGGTCGGAAGCCGCAGCCCCCCCATCCCCCGATTTCTGTGCCCGAGCCAAGCTGGGCCTGCCCCACGAGCTGGCTCTCTGTGGGAGCACTGCAGCCAACCAGCCGGCAGCCACAAACAGGCTGGGCTGAGTCTGCTGGCAGCTTCCCCATTTGCTGTTGCATACGCTGTCCCCCCTTGATGGCTATGGGAAGAGCCAGGAAGGGTCTACTGGCATGCCGCAGGGTCCCCAGCCTCTCTCGGTGCTGCCAACCGCTGCCTGCTAGCGCTGTGTTTGACGGGGCTCTGCTGTGGGAAGGGAACGGCACCGCCCGGGAGGGAAGATTAGGGTGCAACTCCCTTGGGGTGAGAGGTGGGAAGCTTTTTTGGGGGGGAGCAGGGGGGCTAGACTTGGGAAGGGGCTGGGAGGGCCTCTCGGTCGCTAGTTTAGCAGCAGTTTTGTTAACGATGAGACGGTTTCTCTCGGGTAAAGCCACCCTGAGCTCCAAGAGGGTAGGGCGGGGTCTAAATCTGAAACGGAGCAGAATAACGGGGCCGTTGCCATTTGGGCAGAAGCTACCAAGCAGGTCGGTGCAGGCTGCCCGCAGCCATCCGACAGGGAACGCTCCCACCCTCCCCCGTCACAAAGCTTTCACCTCCTCCCCCACGGTCTGTGTCTGAACGGCTCCCCCTGCCCAGCTCTTACCTCACCGTGCTGGTATAGAGGCTGCTCTGGGACTGGCTCATGGAGGCGCTCGTGGCAGGGGTGGGTTCGTAGTCCGAGAGAACAGGCTCGGAGCCAAACTGCAAGGCCCCAAACTGCAGGTTAAGCCCCGAGATGTCGGCAGAGCCGGGCATCTCTACTGCCAGTGCCGGGATCTGCGAGGGGGAGGAGAGCAGGCTCTATGGGCTGGCGCCGGGCTGGGAGTGCCGGCACGGGCTCTCTCACCCACAGACCAGACCGCAGCTCACGCCAAACACAGGTTATGCCACTAGTGCCAGCAAAGCTCAGCCCCTTCCTTCCCCCCGGTACCTTGGATGTCAAGGAGGCTTTCTTCTTCTGTTGCTTGAGCTTCTGCTGGGCTGGCTGAGGACTGGAGGACTGGTTGTCCGAAGAGCCCGGCGACATTTGGGGGAGAGGGTTGGTTTTGCTGGGCAGCGGGGAGGCCGGAGGCGCTGGGGCACTGGCGACCACAGGCGCCTTGTCCTGCATGAACACCTCCATCATGGTGGAGGTGGGCGTGAAGGCCTGGCGCTTGGTGAAGGGGCTGGGCACGGAGGAGTCGGCTGGGTTCTTTAGATCTGCCAGGGAAGCACAGAGTCCATCAGAGCGGCTCTCCCAGCCCAACCAATGCCCTCGCCACATCCCAGCTAGTCCTGCTCCGAGCTTCAGGCTGGTTGGGGGGGCTACAGCCAACAGGGCTCCTCGACCCAAGGCCAGGCTGGACTCAAGCAGCACGTGCCCCACCCCAGCCCACCCTGCCTGGGCCCACTCGATAACCCAGCTCCCACTGCCTTCGCCTCCTTGTCGGAAAGGATCGGTCAGAGCCAACCCTGGCGGCTAGGGCTCAGACTGGAACGGGAGCCGTTTGCCCAGAACAGGAACCGAGACGTGGTTGCAAGGAACAGTCTCGATGCTGCCACTAGCCAGGGTGGGGGACCTCAGCCCAGGGGTCCGGTTCCTACCCCTAAAGGATGAAAGGCTGAGCTCGGGGGAGAGGAGCAGAGAGGAGAGCCTGCTGCACCCACCTCTCCCTAAGCTCCCTCGTCCCCAACTTCTGAGGCCCTCTGAGCTCATGCTCATTTTCACAGTGGCCCCGGGGAGGGAAAAGGTTCCCCCACGCCTGGGAAAGAAGCGGGCTCCACTTCTTTGGGAAGGAGGTGAGAAGCCGAATCCAGCTTACCCAGGCGAGCTCCTGGCCCTGGAACACACGAGGTGGGCACTCCTCTGCCTCCAGGGACCAAGTCAGGCTGCTGGGAGCCCCAGATGTCTGGAGTGTCTGCTCTCCGTGCGACTGGCAGCCCAGCAGCCCAAGGGGGGAAAAGGCCCCGGACACACAGCCCTGCACACTAGGGTCCCCCCCGCCCCAGCAGAAGTCACTCCGTACCGTACTGCACGAGCGAGGAGGCCGGCGTCGTGGAGGCCAGGTCCCAGGAGGAGGTGGTGCTGCTCCCAGCAGGCTGGGGGTGCTGAGCAGCCAGCTGGGCCAGAGCCTGCGCCGTCTTGAACTGCTCCAGGAACTGAGAGCCCGTGGTGCTGCTGCTGCTGCTGCTGCAGCCGGCTTTGGCCTCGCCGACCTCTCCAAAGCCCTTTCCCAGCATGCTCACCTGGGCAAGAGGAAGAAAGGGTCAGAGCCCCGGCTTGGTCCAAGCACCCACACCGCTGCCCCCCAGGCATCTGGCATCAATCCCAAGGGGAGCAGGAGACACAGCCGGACTGTGTTCTCCTTAAAGGGAGGAGAGCCTCCCTGCCCTCTCTCCTTCCATCAACTGCCCCAGCTTTCCCCACCCAAGGGACGTGGAGCAGCTATCATCCTGGGCATGTTCCCGACCAAGCTTCAACGCCCTACTAGTATCCAGCTGCCACGTGCTGCAGCCACAGCCCCGGGCAGGGAGAAGACACCCAGGATACGCTTATGCTGCAAGGAAGGGACTGAGCAGAAGGGTGAAATGGGAGGCTGGTTAGACACTGCTGAGAAACCAGACTTGGTTCTCAGGGGAAAGCTCTTTTCTGAAAGTGAAAGCCAGACTCCAAAAAGGACTTTTCCCACTCCTGGTACAATTACCCTGGGGCACTCAATGCAAGGGGTTGTGGGCAAGGCCAGTACAGTAGCTCCATTTAAACAAGGATTGGATACGTTCTTAGAAGATTAGTAGCCATTAATGGCTACTAGTAAAGTAGGTCGGGGAAAGCAATCTCACACTGTCGGGAGCTGGGAGCAACTCGATTGTGACCTGTTGGACTTCGCCAAAGTGACCGAGATTGGCCACTGTCTGGGATAGCGTGCTGGGCTGGACAGAGCATTGCTTGGACCTGGTCTGGCACTGGCTGCGACACTGTCGGAGACAGGACGCTGGGCTGGATGGAGCATTGCTTGGACCTGGTCTGGCACTGGCTGCGACACTGTCGGAGACAGGACGCTGGGCTGGATGGAGCATTGCTTGGACCTGGTCTGGCACTGGCTGCGACACTGTCGGAGACAGGACACTGGGCTGGACGGAGCATTGCTCTGGCCCAGTACGGCACTACTCATGTTCTCAGGAGAAGCATCATTGCGGCTGAGCCGAGCAGCACAGAGAGCTCCATCCCCTTCTTCTCAGAACCAGGCCTCCTTACCATGTTGTGGTGAGAGAAGGTGTTGCTAGGAGTAGGCTGGGACACAGCGCCCTGCTTGGAATTGCTGAACACCAATGGCTGGGCAAGAGAAGGGGCCTGGGATGAATCCAGGGGGGCCGACTCATTCTCCATGGAAGAGGGAGTCTTCCCTAAGAGCACCGCCAGGTCGATTCTGGGGAAAGGATGAGCAGACCAAGGGTAAGTTGCGGGCGTCCCCGATTCTTGACGCAGACAGTGCCACAGAGAAACAGGTGGTGGGATGGCACGAGGGCTGCCAACGCTCCCAGCAGCTGCCTCCCAAGGGCAAATCGCACCCAGCACAGGCAGGGAAAGCAAAGCCATGCTGCCCCAGGTGGCTGGGAAATACCAGCTGAACTACCTAGGGCTCAGGGTGGTGAACATACAATATATACGGACAGCTATCAAATATACAAAAATAAAACCTTCAAGAACATAAACCGTATCAAATTCCCATTAACCCCCCACCCCCAGATACTAGCCCCACCAGCTAAAGGCCGGGCCAAGTAAATGGGTCTTGCGCTGTCTAGAAAATGCTCAGCTTGGGGCAGGGCGCCAAATACGGCCCGCAGCAAGCTTTGATGGGGCCCCTTTCCGGTTCCTCTCCCTAAGTCCTGAAAAAGGAGCTCAGGGGAACGGAACAGAGGGCCTTGCACTGCACCCAAGGAGAGGGGACAGATCCATGACCTCGACTCTCCTCTTCCCCCAGCTTCTCTGTATCCCTTGGAGCTTGGATTATTGTTCAAAATGGCCCCTGGGAGGGAAAAGATTCCCAGTGCCTGCTCTAGGAGAAGGCAGAGAGACATAGCGGTGCCAAGTCTCACCAGAGACTAAAAACCATCTCTAGGATGTTAACACAAACTACTCTAAACAGGGCTCTCGCTGAACTGCTTTCCCACCGAGGCCTCAAGCAGCTTCGCTCAAGCTTGTCAGACATCAGGCCTAACCAACATTTGTCAAGATTCAAATTAATTCAGAGAGAAGAAACTGACTCCAGGAGCCGCGCTGAAGCCTAGATGCAGGGAAAGAGGCGGGGTGGGCTATGGAGAACAGTGTGGGGCAACGGGTCCCCAAAGTTGTGCCTGAGGGACCCCAGGCACCAAGGAAGCCGTACTCAGGAAATCAACTACAGGCCGGAAACATGACCCCTACCCCCACTCACAGATCTTGTCCCGACCCAGTCTGGGAAGCTCTGCAGTAGCAGGCGAGTCAGACATAGGACTTGCACCTACATCCCCCAGGCTCTGCGGGGGAAATCACCAATCGCCTGCCCAGGACAGGATTCACAGGCAAGAAGGGAAATCGCTTGGAAATCCTGGCTCTTCATGCTAGAACCCAGGGAATTTTATTACAAATCGCTATTCGTCCAGTTGGTCAGGAGGCAAAACCTCTGACTGTTGGGAGCTGGGAGTGAACAGTAGGGAAGGGATTGCCCCATTACAACATTGTCGGAGACAGGATACTGGGCTGGATGGGCCATTGCTCTGACCCAGCCTGGCGCTGACTGTGACACTGTCGGGGACAGGACGCTGGGCCGGACGGGCCATTGCTCTGACCCAGCCTGGCACTGACTATGATGCTGTCGGAGACAGGACGCTGGGCCTGACACTGTCGGAGACAGGACGCTGGGCTGGACGGGGCATTGCTCTGACCCAGCCTGGCACTGACTGTGACACTGTCGGAGACAGGACGCTGGGCTGGATGGAGCATTGCTCTGACCCAGTCTGGCACTTCTATTTTAACTCAGAGCAGATAGCAGGTTAGTCTCCAGTAGATCGTGGTGCTGGGAGGGGGGCCAAGCTCGCCGAGATAGCACCTCTCCTCCCAGACAGCAGCAACCCCCCGAAATAAGTCTGGCCACTCCTGTTCTAACTGGTTCAGTGTCACTCCCCCTCCCCCCGAGGGCCCAATGGTCACCTCTGTCCTGCCATGATTGTCACGTTCTCTGCAGGGAGACACACCGAGGACACACTGGAGGCAGTGAAGATCTTGGTTTCCGAAAGCTGGAAGGCAGAAGTGGGGTCAGGAATGCTTACGTAGGTGAGAGGTGCTTTGGGGGTTCCGTCGGGGACTGGGCGGGACAGGTGACACAAAGCTCATCACTCCTGCACGCAGAGCAGCCTGGAAAGGCTTTCCTCCTCTCACATCTGCAAACCCATCAGGGCTGTTCTCACATGGCAGCGCAAGCAAAGCCCAAAATCCAAGGGGGAAGGGAAGGGACATTTGGAAACTTGGGGTGGAGCGCCAGCCCCCAGGACACGAGGAAGTCTGGGCCGGAGGAGCCCCCACGTCCAGTGGAGGCGCCAATGACCCGAGGGCCCAGCCAAGCCCTGCAACATGCATTTTCCGTAAGCGTTGCTGAAACATTTGCCTAAGTGGCCCCCCTAGCCCAGCCTGCTAAGATGGTGTCTGGGCCGGGCTGAGGCGCTTTGCTGACTCAAGGCACACAGGGACAGCCTGCTCTCAGCAAGACAGAGGCAAAGGGGAAACGACGGGAAGGCTGAGATGGAAGCCTCTGGGCTCTTGTGCACCTCACGGGGCAGAGAAAGGGCCTTGCCCTTCCCAACGAGGCTCATCCACACCACTGCCACCCGCTCAGTGTTGTGTGCTAAGAGCCCAATCCCGACTGCCTCCCAACCCGCAGTGAGGAGTCTGGCCCAGGCCCCGCCGACTTACATCTTCATTCCAGTCCTCGGTCCCCCATTCCTCCGTGGCACTCCTCCACGCGCCTGCAAAGCAAGCGAGAACAGGCCGTTACCAACACATCGTTCCCCCCTTTCTCAGGAAAGCGGTTTAGGAGCACGGCAAACAGCTGAGCAGGATCCTACTCCACAACCAGAGACAGGCTAAGGAGGGCCGCAACACACACACACGGCACAAAAGCAGGACACAGCACACGGGGAACCCTCTAGCCCCCCTCCTCCCCCACACCAACCAGCTCCCTCCCTACGGCCCCCCAGACCTAGTTCGTTATGCAGCAGGTTCGGAAAGGGACACCATCGGGCAAAGGCTCCCTCTGGGAAAGGAGATTTCATTGGAGCCACACGTGGTTCTGCTTTCTCATTTCCCTGCTGCCCTTGAACCAAACACGCCGGTGAAGCAAAAGCCACTGAGAAAGTGGAACCGGTCCGTGCGGATTCTTGGCCTCCGCACCGAGAGACCCTGCAGCGACAAGTCGCTCTCCTGCTCCGAGAGAGATTTCTAATAGAAATGCCCTTTCCCTCTGAAAAGCTTTATTTATAACCTGACTGTGTCCCCAGAGTTCCTTTCTTTCTAGGCATGCCCCAAACCTCTAGGCGGAATGCACTCACTTCAGGGGCCACCAAAATGGGGCGGGGGGGGGAGAAGCATTTCACAGCAACGCACACCAGGCACAAAGAAACCAAACAACCCCCCCAAAGCCACTTGCCATTTTTTGGCTGGTCATTTTCAACCCGCACAAACAACAGGAAAACACAGCAGCATTTGCCAGGCTGGAACAAGCTCTGCCGATCGAGCGCATGGGGATCTCTACTTGCTGACAAGCTTCGTTGAAACTGGGGGAGACCCCCCCCCCCCATGTTGTGAGGGGGCAGGGGAGGCTTTTCCGTGTACTTGACCATTCTTAGGCTAAGAAACGCAAAGGGTCTCCCTTCTGGGCAGCTCCAGAGATGCAAGAAAATCCACTCAAGGGACCAACCCCCCAGCAGAATCTGCTGCTAGTTCTGCTCGATGAGCTGAATGGACCCAGTGCTCCGAGTCTCTTGGGATTTTCTCCCAAGAGGAGCAGCCCTGTAATAGCTTGGGTGCTGGACATCTGGCTCCAGGGATCAGCCGCCACTGGGCCCAGGCCCCATTCTGAATCACTCCCCTCAGTGGGAAGGCAGGCTCTTTGCCCAGCCCCCAAGCCAGAACAGAACAGCGCAGGAAGCAACATTCAACACACCAGCTGGCTTTTAGCCAGCGCTCAGCGTGCCCTGAAGGCCAAGGCGGCTCCTCGTTGTGGGCCAAAGGAAAAGCAGGTGGTCTGGAAGGGCTGAGCTTATCCCTGAAGATTAGGTAAAGCTCCTCTAACGGGCTCCTCCCAGCAGACAGCGACACCAGACATCACTCACAGACTTGAGGGAAAGAAAGAAAGAAAGGAAGGGGTTTCCAACGAGCTGTGGCCCAAAGGGGATGCTCTCCTAACACACACGTGGGGCTTCGGGGCAAAGAGCTTCCTACAGGAGTCCCCCAGGAGACAGACTGGCCGTTCTCCAGGTAGTTGAAAGGTCTTGGTAGCCAAACTGTCTAGTAACAGAAAGCGGGTCCCAGGGGCAAAGCGGATTCCCTAGGACAGTCTGAGGAACTATTGTCTCTCAAGCACGTCTTTGGCCTCTTCCAAGCTCCTTGACCGCCCAGCAGGACCAAAAATGACCAGCCAGACAAGGCAGAAGCGCGACAGGCCTCCCCGACTGCCACATGCCCTGCCTTCATTGTTGGCCGATATTTTCAGTCAGGGAAAGCAACTCCAGGTGCACGTACAAGCAAGAACTGGCTTCCTGCTCCTCCTGCTCCCGCCAGCCCTCAACACAAGGCCTAGGTCGGCCAGAGGGGAAGCAGCGCCTGCAAATGGAAGGTCACTGGAGAGGGGCTCAGAATTAGTAGGAACGGCAAGCAGCCACCTGCACTCAAGCCCACACAGGACCCTTCTCCAAATATTGCCAAAGGGGCTGAGACTTGGGAAGCCCAGCAGGCCCCGTCTGGTGCTGGTTTTCTAATGGAACAAAGCAACGAGGTTTTGAGGCCACGAAGCTGGATGGGCTGTTCCCATGGTCTGACAGACTTTGCTGCCACAAGCCTGGCTCTGAGGTATCCAATCCAGTAACCTTTGAATGGAGGAGAGAGGGGAAGCTGCTGAGTGCTAGGCAGAGCAAGGTAGGAAGGGACTGGAAACCAGCAGCGCCATCCCAAGGCAGAGCGTGGCGGCATGGGAGCAGAGCACTGCAGCTGGGACGATGCAGCAGCAAAGCCAAGCCACTAAGCCAGAACTCTGCTTGCGCCTCGACTGACCAGAATGTCTCCCCGCGGGGTAGGATGTTCTGGGCGGGGGAAGGACTGAGGGGCAATCAAGCAGGGCGACCCACAATCCAAATGCCTTCAGGCTTCATCTCTAGGGGGTTTGTCTTTTGAAATGGTGCCGCGTTAGTAAAAGCACAGTCAGAACAAAGACAGACTAATTAAGTGAACAAAGAGAAAGAGGAGAATGACATATCCACAGATATTTCAGTGAAAGGTATCCGGGGCAGTTAGTGCACCTGGATGGATCATACCAGGAGCAGTGTCAAATTTTCGGGGATAATTTGACCCCTCACCCCCAATGAAATCAAGTCCTGAAACAAAAAAGAAAAAGAAAAGAAAAAACAACCGGTGAAATTTCGGCTTGGAGAAGTGGGAACGCGGCTCATTGCCTTGAGTCAGTCCGTACCTGTGGATATTGCTAGATTCACAAAACAGGCTGCTGGAATGGAAACACACAATGATCTCGCGTGACTGGGGGGGGCGTTCGCACAGAGCTTCCTGGCTCAGCTACCGGGAGGACAAATCCCCATCCCTGCCCTCGGCTCTAGCAGCAAACAGCAGCAATGACAGCTCAGAAAGGGCAGGGGACGGGGGTTACGGGGCACGCCTTGCGGCACACACTGTGGGGAGGTGTCACCCCAATCTCTTACTCCAGCCTCTGCAAGGTAAGGACATCCCCTCGGCCCTCATGGCATGGACTTTTCATCCAGCCTATCATTCCTCAAAATCAGCATGAGGAATTGTGACCAACAAAGGGAAACACGCCAAGGCTTACAGAAATGGATTATTGATGGGAATGCTGAACAATAAGTGGGAAAATGAAGTTGAAAATGTTCAACTACTGCTAATTACTAAATCTCTGCAACTACAGCAGAGTTCCTCGTTTCACCCTTGGGAACGCACTTGATGGATACCAGCAAGGAGGACCTGCTCACAGGAGAACTCCAAGAAACCTGGTGCCAACAGGACAGAGTTCTTCAACTCCAACCTAACCCTGTAGGAGCCTCTGACAAGGAAAATGCTGGTCCCGGAGCCTTTGGGGAGACACGGAAACCAAGGTTCTTACCCCCGTGACACTAGGAGACGTCCCATCCAAAGCCAGAATCTACCCCCCACGGCTTTAATCTGGAAATGTCTCATGAGAACAAGCCGCACTTAGGTGTGTCAAAACCGGCATTCAATAAAGTATCGCCGATACCTCCTGTCCTTCCAGCTCCACCTCCAGACGGGAGGAAGCCGGTTAGCCAAACGCCTCAGCCTTGCTGTCAAAAAGGGAGAGAGAACTAACTCCTGGCCCAAAAGCAAGGGATCGCCCCATGCCTGGAGCCTGCCTTCCCGTTTTAGCATTCCATCGCGCTTGGTGACTGGGACAGAGAGCACGCTTGCCAGGCTCCAAACAGAGCCAGACTGCAGACTTTCTATGAGAACAGGAGGCTCCTGTCCTAGACTCCTTGGATTTGCAGATTCCCCTGTACTAGGGCATTCTGGGAAAGGGCAACTAGTTTCAAGTGTCCCCTGCAGCTCCTAATCGATCCAAGTACCCAGCCACAACACCCCACAAGAGCCTGCAGGCTGGGGTCCCCCCCCAAGAGCATTCTGCAGGGGAGCGAGGGCGCTATAATCCCTGGCTCAGCTGTAGGCTCTCCTGGCAAAGAGGAAGGATGTACGGACTGAATGGGAGATGGCCTGTGGGTGGGAGGTTCCCCTCCCCTGGTGGAAGGGGAGCTGCGATCTGATCTCCAACCCGTTCCCCACTCCGTGTGTCTGAAATCGGCTTTGATGAGACCCCCAGCGCCTGCTCCCCGTGGAAGGACAGCGCACCAGAATCACTCACTTGTCCCATCGTCAGGTTCAAAGCTGGCGGCGTTGTTCCACGTGTTGTTACTATTCCCGTAGTTCTCCTCCGTGCTGGATGGCTCTGCGTAATCAGCTGGGTTAAAGGTTCTGCAAGAGAAACCCAGGTGGGGAGGCATTCAATTAACTTGTGACTGCAGTAAGCACGACATGGAACACTCCACTCTGAAGGTAAAGCTACAGCGCCCTGCCCAGGGCAAACAACTGCTGTGGGGGCAGGCAATATGAATGAAGCGGAGTCCTCAGTCACCACAGCAAGCCTCTTACTAGCACCCCCTCCCTTTTCTTGCCTCTTGTATCCAACAAAGCTTACCCCATGCCTTGGGCAGAAAATCTTCCTCCACGTCTTCCAGAGCCACCTGCAACACACAGACACACTTCAGAGTAAGCCTGCAGCCTCGTAAGCGTTTAACCCTGTGCAGGCTTTCTCAGGGAGACAGCCCAGTGCAAGGCCTAGCGCCTCCCAGGGCACGAATGGGATTCCCGATTGCCCCTTCAGATGCAAAGCACACAACCAGCTAGCAGCGCGTGCTGTTAACGAGAAAGGATTCCAAGCACAGATTAGTCAGTCTGTCCCACGGCCCAAGGACCCAAAGCAAAGCTCCGATGTTACAGGCTGAGGCTGCACCTCGGGCTGCTTTGTGCGAACACTAGTTCCTGCTCCTGGGAGTTTTAAAAGCCCAGCCCGACATCCATCTCCTGGGCTGCTGTAATCTGGACTGCGTACACGGTCAACGCTTCCCTTCCTTTCAGCATCTGTAAAATGGGACACTCCCCCTGCTTTGTGGGGAGGAGAATTTAGCTACTGTCTCAAGGGCTTAGCAGGCAAGACTCCAGCCTGTCCCTCTCTGCTCCCCGCCCCCGTGTCCTGGGAGTAGCCACAGAGAAACCACTGCTCACCTCTGCCTCGGCCACGCCCCCGTCTCCCTCTCTCCGTGCCTCTTCCAGAGGATCCTCCACTCTTCCCACCGTCCAGGCCGTTCTCCTGACCCCGAACTGCAAGAGACAGGCTCAGGCTCGGACATCTCCAGCCTCATGGAGGGGAGAGACAAGCTAGATCCAAGGTTTAGCCCACAGCGCTGAGCGGGCCGGGGCGCACCAAGGTCTGCTGCCAGACGCCCCGGGGGGTGGGGGGTTCCAGGGGGCCACTGAGTGCAGGGCACCGGAGGGGATTCTCTGCCTGCACGCGCACAGACACGGGGCGGGGGTTCAAGCCCTCACAGGGGGCTCGAGGGCTAGAACACGCGCGCCCTGCCATATACCGTGATAGCTGCTATGGAAGGGCAGGCTCAGACACTCTCTTCCACGGCTGCTTCCTCGGCCTCGCCGCGGTGGCCCGCCGCGGCGCCGGCTGTAATCCCGATCCCTCTCCCGGTTCTCTTTGCCTTCCTCACTGGGTTCTGATTGGCCGCTCTCCTTCTGTCCCGAGACCCCCTTCTTCTTGCCAACCATTTCCCAGGAATGCTGCAGGGGAAGAAATGAATCGTTGCTTAGTCAATGCCAACTGGACACGGAGAACAAGCCCAAGGATGACAAGCTACAGGGAACAGAAAGCAGGAGGCCAAGGCAGCTCTCCACCCTCAGGGAAGGGCTCGGCTTCTCGCTCACGCAGCACAGGATTGATGCGAGGGCTCCACAGCATCTCCAATTCCCTGATGAGTTTACAAAAACAATGCAGGGTCTCACCAAAAACGCTGACCAAACAATCTCAAGCTGCCCCAAATTTAGCTGAACATGCAAACACCCTCAAGCCCCTTGGTCCCGTCCCTCCGCCCGAAGGCAGCTCTCCAGAATGCCACACTCGGGGAAGGCGTTGGGTTAATCCCACGTCGCCGACAAGACCCCCAACAACATGGCTGGCTGGCCCAGGATGACAACATACAAAGGGAACAGCGCCGCACACGCAGGAGTCAAATTGAAAAGGGGAATCCCACCAGAAACAAGCACCAAACCTGGGGGAAGCACTGAGCAAGATTTAGCACCTTCTGGGCACATGGCAAGTCTGCAGCGACCCCCAGACATTTTCCAGAGAAGCTCGTCCCTGGATCCTCCATGGGGCAGAAGCGTTTACATGCGACACAGATTGCCCCATGGGGCTGTACTGCTCCTTTCCTCCAACGGTTTCACCACTAAGTAACAGCATGGGGAAGCTCCTGAGACACAAGCTGTCTGCAAGCCAGAAGCCTCTGCTCTTCCACCTTTGTCAGACAGGCTTCCCTTTGTGCAGAGGGACACAAACCTCAGGCCCAGGAGCCAAATACAGCCTGCAGCTAGCTTTTATGTGGCTGTTCCTGGATCTAATCCTTGCCCCAGGCCCTGCCAGACTGAGCTCAGGGGAAGGGGGCAGAGAGGAGGGCAGGCACACAGGGGGAGGGGACAGATCGCACTGACAGACTGAGCTCAGGGGAAGGGGGCAGAGAGGAGGGCAGGCGCACAGGGAGAGGGGACAGATCGCACTGACAGACTGAGCTCAGGGGAAGGGGGCAGAGAGGAGGGCAGGCGCACAGGGAGAGGGGACAGATCGCACTGACAGACTGAGCTCAGGGGAAGGGGGCAGAGAGGAGGGCAGGCGCACAGGGAGAGGGGACAGATCGCACTGACAGACTGAGCTCAGGGGAAGGGGGCAGAGAGGAGGGCAGGCGCACAGGGAGAGGGGACAGATCGCACTGACAGACTGAGCTCAGGGGAAGGGGGCAGAGAGGAGGGCAGGCGCACAGGGAGAGGGGACAGATCGCACTGACAGACTGAGCTCAGGGGAAGGGGGCAGAGAGGAGGGCAGGCGCACAGGGAGAGGGGACAGATCGCACTGACAGACTGAGCTCAGGGGAAGGGGGCAGAGAGGAGGGCAGGCGCACAGGGAGAGGGGACAGATCGCACTGACAGACTGAGCTCAGGGGAAGGGGGCAGAGAGGAGGGCAGGCGCACAGGGAGAGGGGACAGATCGCACTGACAGACTGAGCTCAGGGGAAGGGGGCAGAGAGGAGGGCAGGCGCACAGGGAGAGGGGACAGATCGCACTGACAGACTGAGCTCAGGGGAAGGGGGCAGAGAGGAGGGCAGGCGCACAGGGAGAGGGGACAGATCGCACTGACAGACTGAGCTCAGGGGAAGGGGGCAGAGAGGAGGGCAGGCGCACAGGGAGAGGGGACAGATCGCACTGACAGACTGAGCTCAGGGGAAGGGGGCAGAGAGGAGGGCAGGCGCACAGGGAGAGGGGACAGATCGCACTGACAGACTGAGCTCAGGGGAAGGGGGCAGAGAGGAGGGCAGGCGCACAGGGAGAGGGGACAGATCGCACTGACAGACTGAGCTCAGGGGAAGGGAGCAGAGAGGAGGTCAGGCGCACAGGGAGAGGGTATGGATCCATGATCTAGAGCCTCCTGTTCACCAGTGTCCCTCCCACCCCCAACTGATACCCAGCTAGGCCACTGAGTTAGGGACGAGGCCTTCAACATCCTTGACCCAACACTGAGCGACTCCACTAGCACAGTTCCTTGCGAAGTACCAAGCACCTACTCCTGAGTAGCCTACAGGATTCAATGGGGCTACTCAGGAGTAAGCAGTTGGTGGATCACAGTCTGTGACTGTCCCCGGGTCTGGAAGTTGGACTCCTCTGTCTGTAGCAGAACTGAGAGCACGGTCTTGGGGTGAAAAGTCCCGAATCAGGAGAGAGAGGAAAGCCCAGGGAAGCCAGTGCTGGGTCTAGCAGGCTGCCACATGCTAGACCAGCCAAAGCAGAGCTGCCAGCCTCCCGCAAGCCAGGCTCCGCGATGCCTTACTGTGTCTGGATTCCCCTCCAGCAGTACGTTGATGGCTCGGTTGACGTCCCCGTTGCAGTCATGCAGAGCAATCACACACTCATCCTGGTTCTTGCCTGTGATGTCAATCAGCTGCGGAGAGGGAAGAGGCAGTCAGCTCCAATCCTCGAAGGACTGTTGTCCCGTAGGAGCAACTAAAGGCGGGGGCGGGAGCCTATCATCTCTAGACGAGACGGAACCAATCAGACTCCATTCCAATCTGGGAGGCTTCCTTGCAAACCCAGATTCCACAAACTAAGGGAACTGATGCATTAGGGCGTCTCCCTCCATCCTCCTTAGCCCTCAAACTCCTGCCATACCAGGGTTCACCTTTAATGCCATTTTCCAAAGGAGAAACCAGAAGTGCAGATGCTAAATGAGCTGCTTGAGGTTGCACTCCAGGGAACCCAGGAGTCTGGGGCCTCAGCTCCCCACTGATCATGCCACAAGGGAAACTGGTCATGCCACACACGGCTGCTCCTCTCCTGCCTCCACACTCACTTGTTTCACCTTCTCCTCAAAATCAGCATCGTTGTGGTCCGAAATCATCTGTGCGAGTCGAATTTGCTCCGCAGTGGCCTACGAGGAAGGAAGGCAGCGAGAAGTGATGTAGCCAGGAGGGAGGAGCCAACTGCCACTGGACCGCCTCCCTCCACCCAGCGCGTGAGCCAGGAGCCCCAGAAACATCTCAAGGCCAACGCCTCCATGGAGGGAACAGCAAGGCTGCCAACCCTGCCTGCAGAGGTAGCTTCCAGCACCTCTACGGCCAGCTGCCAGCGTACGGCACCTCTACGGCCAGCACCTCTACGCCCGCCCTTCCCCAGGAATGCGGTGCCTCAGCACTCAGGAGGAGGACGAAGCCCAGCAATTAGTCATGAATGCCACAGCAGTAAAGGGAGCCAGGTCTCCGCCCCCCGCACCCCCAAGCCAGGCTGTTTCCATGGACGCTTCCCTTACCTGTGGCCGCTGCTTGTGCTGTGTCTGATTCTGTGTCTGTGTCTGCTCCCAACTCCCCCGGGCTCGGTTAGTGCCCACCGATGTCATCATTTACAGTATATACAAATAACAGTATTTACAAGGCAGAACTCTGCACGGGGGGAGACAGAGAGAGAGAGTGCGCGGGCGGTTAGAACCTGAAATTAAACAGAGGCTCAATGAACCAGGGGGGCTGGGGCACGTTACCCCTCTCCACACCGTGTCTAGAGACCGTGTCGGGGGCTAACAGGGAGGCTGGGGCACGTTACCCCTCTCCACACCGTGTCTAGAGACCGTGTCGGGGGCTAACAGGGAGACCGGGGCACGTTACCCCTCTCCACACCGTGTCTAGAGACCGTGTCGGGGGCTAACAGGGGGGCTGGGGCACGTTACCCCTCTCCACACCGTGTCTAGAGACCGTGTCGGGGGCTAACAGGGAGACTGGGGCACGTTACCCCTCTCCACACCGTGTCTAGAGACCGTGTCGGGGGCTAACAGGGAGACTGGGGCACGTTACCCCTCTCCACACCGTGTCTAGAGACCGTGTCGGGGGCTAACAGGGAGACTGGGGCACGTTACCCCTCTCCACACCGTGTCTAGAGACCGTGTCGGGGGCTAAGAGGGAGGCCGGGGCATGTTACCCCTCTCCACACCGTGTCTAGAGACCGTGTCGGGGGCTAACAGGGAGACTGGGGCACGTTACCCCTCTCCACACCGTGTCTAGAGACCGTGTCGGGGGCTAAGAGGGAGGCCGGGGCATGTTACCCCTCTCCACACCGTGTCTAGAGACCGTGTCGGGGGCTAACAGGGAGACTGGGGCACGTTACCCCTCTCCACACCGTGTCTAGAGACCGTGTCGGGGGCTAAGAGGGAGGCCGGGGCATGTTACCCCTCTCCACGCCCCCGTGGCATACTAGAGCCGTGTTTAGAGACTGTGTCGGGGGCTAAGAGGGAAGCTAGGGCATATTTACCCCTCTACAAGGCCCACAGCAGACTAGAGCCGTTCCGACGCTGTGTCAAGGCACGTTACCCCTCTACGCGGCCCCAAGACTACGGCAGGCTAGAGCCGTTACCATGTGTTGAGGGCTACCCAGACACCCTCCAGGCTGCATTGCCTGAAACATTTGGCATCCAATATTGGAAATTCACCAGGCAACAGCCCCATCCTGCACCGTCCACAGGATTTCCCCGTCCCTCTGGCCCCCAAGCTGAAGCAGCTATGTGTGAGCACAAGGGCTGAGGCAGGCTCCAACATTCCACTGCTAACACACACCAGGCTGAGAGCGGATGAACCCGCCGCCATTTACCAAGCCCAACGAGCAGAGATGCACAGACAAAGCCATTGGGGATGCTCTACAAAGGACCGGCAAGTAGACCAGCTGGGAGAAACGCGTCTACCAAGACTCTGCCGAGCTCAAGATCTTCCCATTATTACTAAACACACTCTGGGCTTGTTTGTATTTAAAGAGACACAGCTCGTCTGCAAACACAAACGCTTCTCGCCTTGTGGAATAGCTGGCGTTTCATCTTTATAATCCAGAAGAACAAGTGTGAGAAAGAGAGCCACAAAGAGATCAAAGAACTAAGCGTAAGGTTCCAGAACGGCACTTCTAGCTGAGAGAGCGCAGCAGTGCCGCAGCACTGCCACGGAACCCCGACGGATGCTGAGCACGCCACCACCAGAGACCACAGCCCTTGGGACAAACAGGGAGGGGAATATTCCATCGCCATGGACTTGCGAATCCAGAGTCCCCTTGCACAAGGGAAGCTCAGAAGTGACGGAAGTGCAAAAGGACACACTCTCCATGAGGAACAGCAAACAGAGAAGAGGACTGAGCAGTATTTTCGACTGTTGAGGAGTCTCTGTGCTAACTTCCCACTTTCCCTCCATGCTAATATGGCTGCTGGCTGTCTCGGGAGTGACAGGGCAGACTTTCACCACCAGTACAACAGCATAGGAGACCTTTTTAATCCAAGAAAAAACTAACAGCCGATGCAGACAAATGTGTGGCTCAGAGACCGAGCAAGAGGTCCAAGTGGCCAGTCTCTTCCTAGAGATAACGCAGGAAGCCATGAACCGAGGGAGAGAGGCCAAGAAGCAACCCCAGGCAAAGGACTGCTAAGGGAGCAGCAGGAGTTCAGAAATATTTTTAGTCTGGGGTGCAAAGGAGGAGCCGAAGGTTGACTCTGCACCCTACATGTGACCCGGCAAAACCACTGAGCTGTTCACCAGAGACGGCACCCCTTAGCCTGGGTGGGTTGCTTGCAGCTAAGTTTAAATTGCAACGACTGCACTCCAGCAAAGAGAAGGCAATCCACCCCGTTGGGCAATCGACACGGATCCCTGCCTCATGGATGCCAAGCCCCCTAAAGAATACCAACTCTCCAGAACTTTGTGAAACTTCCAGATCTTGCTTAGTTTCTCCTGGCAATAAAATCAGTGTCACTTTGCAGGCCGGATACACCATGCAATTCACAGCTGCTGCTGCCTCGGACAAGCAATTCTAGAGCTCCTGAGTTCCAGTTCAGACTCCTGACACGCTCTGGCTCCCCGACCTGTGCTGTGAGAGAAATCGGGAGGGTCAGCAATTGTAGAGCATTCGCCCACCTCCCTGTTCTCTTTCTCACACAGATTCTGTGCATGTGTGGGGGTGGGAGGAACAGACAGGGAGAAGAGCAGCTTCTGCATCTCCTAGATCCAACCTGCTCTTCCAACAGGTCAAACACCTTGGGAGACCTATTTCTCTCCATTCGCTACGGGATGAACTTGGATCACCGATCTTGTCCCTCCGATTGCACCTACTGTTACTCTCTCAAGGACAGCAAACCTCTCCCGTTTAAAGTGCTGTGGACGTTTTTGCTCAAGCTAGACAACAAAACGCTTTTGGGTACTTTGCTTAGTCCCTCCTGCTGGGTAAGATGGGCTCTTACTTCCCCATGGATCCATGTTTGTTCTGGCTACGTCTCTTTCACGCGCAAGTCTGCCAGAATAAACCAAGCGATGGCGACAAAGTGGCTCAGGTGATCTCGCTGCGCAGGGCCCTTGCTCAGAACTACGGACAGAGCGACCAGCGGACAGGGAGGTCTTCTCACTAAGAACGGCTGGCCCAGTAAAAGATCGCCTGAGCTCCTCTGTCTCCATCTCTTACGCTTGGGACTGACCCGGCCCTCACTCTAGATAACAAGCCACCTCCACGCCAGAGGGAAACCGCACGGCTTTGCTAATTTAACTGCCCTTTTGGTGGATTCCTGTCCCCAGCTACTGGGTCCCTTTCAGCAGCATTTTAGGGTGTGGCAAGCAATCCCTATGCTGGACTCTAGTATCTACGGATTACAAGGATCCGCTACAGCCCCCGATCTTCCTATCTGCTGGAGGCCCCAGGCTTTGGGGGCAGCACTCACTGTAAACACTCTCCAAACACAAACTAGCAGGGCCTCAGTCCGAGCCCAGATTCCCGGCGGCACGAGGGAAAGAACCTAGGATGAGCGATACAGAAGCCCCGCAACGTCTAATGAGCTCCTTGTGGCATGTGAATGACAGGCCCAGGTGAGAGACGGACACCGCTTGCGAGGAAGCGATTTAATTGTGCCAGTCCCTGCCCCAAGGAGCCGGTGGCTACTAACGGACCGGGGCATGAATCGGGCAGGTTTCGAGTCCCGTCCTCGGCTTGCTCCCCTCGCTCGGGGGCCTGCAGGAGAGCAACACAGAAAAGGCAGCAGGTTAAGGCGGGGTTGGTGCAGAGGAGCTGTGCGGAGCAGCGGGCGCAGCGGCCGGGCGGGGGGATTTAGGGAAGTCGAGCGCGGGGTTCACGAGGCCGGTGGGGGGGGGTGTCTCCCGGGCGAAGCGCCCCAGGAAGAGGCCGGCACGGAGCCCAAATGGCCGGGGTTCTGCACGGCGGGGAAACCAGTGGGGCGGGGCTGCAGCCCCCAGTCGGTTGGGGGGGGGGGTAGGGAGTGATTCCTGCCCCCCCCCACGGGGGTTACACGGGGATTACATCACACTGTAGCAGGGGGGGCTGGGTTATCATCCCCCTCCGGAAACCTGCCCCGTGGCACACACGCTCCCCCCCCGCGGGGGTTACATCACTCTAGCGGGGGGGCTGGGTTATCACCCCCCCCGAAACCTGCCCCGTGGCACACACGCTCCCCCCCCCGCGGGGGTTACATCACTCTAACGGGGGGGCTGGGTTATCACCCCCCTCCAAAACCTGCCCCGTGGCACACACGCTCCCCCC
>QEPC01005523.1:650257-661680 GCA_003113815.1 Sphenodon punctatus
GGCTGCTGTTCTGCACAGGCCCAGGCTGAGAGGCCTCCGTGGCCCTACCAGCAGGACCCCCACGGTGGGGGTAGGCACCTGCACTGGGGGAGCAGCTAAACCCCACAACCCGAGTTCCAGGGGGCGCGTGCCGTGTCCGTGCTGCCAGGCTGGAGACGCTGGAGCCTCGGGAAGCTGCTCGTGGCCGGCCGTGGCTCGGGGGCTCCCTAGAGGCAGCCTGCCCCACGGCTCGGCCTGGCTCTCGGGTGCTGAACGGCTGTGGAGCCTCTCGAATGATGCTCTCTGGGCGTTCCCTGGTCTCTGCCATGGGGGGGGGGCCTGCCCCTCTTCTCACACAAGCAGCCACTTGCTCTCGGCGGGGGGAAGGGGAGAGCGCTGTGACTCCTCGCTGGGAGTGAGGGTTGGTGCCGCTGCCGGGGTGGGAGCTCCGGCTTCCTGCCTTGCTCGCTGAGGGATCTACGGTTGGGAAGTCCCTGTGCAGAAGCTCCTTCCGAGCAGGCGAGGGGGTGGCCAGGGAGTGACTGGGAATTGCTGCACTGGGCGTGCCGCACGGAGATGCCTGCAGCAGGGAGCTGGGGATGGAGGCAGTCGGCGAGCCTTGGCCCCAGGGGAAGCAGCGAGTGGCTCCAGGGAGGAAGGGGGGCCAGGCTGGGTTAGCAGCAGAGGAAGACTCCCCCCTTGGCGGTCACACCGAGCCTGCAGGGACTTGCCAGAGCATGGGCCTCTCCGGCAGGCACCGCGGGGGGTCTGAGATGCTATCTCGGAGCCCGGCAGGCCGATCATCGCCTTCCCTCCAGGGGATGGTGGAGCTCCCAGCCAGTTTGGGGCAGCAAGTCCCCACCCAGGAAGCTTGCGGCAGACTCGAAAGTGCGGTTTCACTTCAGGAGCCGAGCTTAGTGCTCTTAGCCGAGCCCATGGCACCGTGTGGGCTGGCTGTAGCCATGAGCGTAGGGTGGGGGGGGGGGTTTGCGTGTGCTGGGTCCGTGTGGATGTGGGGAGTCGCCTCTCTGCAGCTGGGAGGCTCTGCCTGCAAGAGGGAACGCCCCCCAGCGGATCGGCCATGGGGCTCATGGCTCTGCACCTGCAGCACTAGCTGCTTGTGCCCACGGGTCCCCATCCGTGCAGCGCTGGGGGTGGGGGACACCGCGCAGACTAATCGGCGCCGAGGCAGCCTGCTTGGAGTGTCGGGAAGAGCCTCCTGATCCAGGCAGCGGGAGTGCCTGGGTGTCTCCTACCGGGCTCCTGCCAGTTCAGGGCTGGCTCCAAGCCTGTGTCCCCTAGCTGCCCCAAAGGAGGAACTGAGACTTCAGGCCAGGAAGCGGAACATCTTTCAATGTCGGTTGCCAAGTTTGCATGGGTGCCTGCCTGCGGTGTGGCTCTGGGCTGTCCGTAGAGCCCCGGGGGACGGGGTGGGCCCCTGCCTGCACAGCCAGCAGGAGAGGCAATAAAACCAAGCCCCTCCCTAGTCCCCTTGCTGCTTGGATGGGCTGCCGCCTTCCTAGCTCGGCCAAGTCGTCATGGAAACGGCCACCATGCAGGGCTGCAGTGGGGCATGTTCATGAAAGCGTCTGGGGACAAAGCCCCTTGGCCAAGGCTGCCCCTAAAGCAACCCCCTGGCCTTTGGGCTGGTGGCTCCTGCAGCCCCACAGGCTGATGGGACAGTGTTGGAGGGGGCGGGGGTTCCTAGGCAGGCTCTGGGGCTGACACCCGGCCGCTTCCTGTCTCTGTGCTGCAGAGAGGTTGGGTTTCCGGTGAGCCCGGAGAGGTCAGACTGGAAGGGCCAATTCCTGGCAGGCTCCCCCGGCCAAGCCTTGCTGCCTTTCCAGGGCTGCTCCCGTCTTGCGATCCTGAGGCCACTTCCTCTGAGCCCACGGGGGGAAGCGGCTGCTGCCCAGGTTTCCATGGCGAAAGGGCTGAGGCCTGCATGCATGAGAACATCCCCCCTGGGAGGGCCTTTCCCACAATGCCCCCTTTGAAGCCTGCCCCTGGGGGTGCTTGTCGCAGGCATCTCTGCCAGGCGGGGGGGAGCCTTGGCTGCTAGAGCGCCGTTCCTCCCCCCTCGCTGGCTCCCCTGGGAGGCAGCTCTGCTTGCAGGCTGCTCGGTGGGTAAGAGCTTTACACTGAGCAATGGAGCCGCCGCGTGTTGCATGCTGGGATTCCTGACGGCAGGTGGGGGAAGAACAGCGCGCTGGCCTAGCACAGAATGACACCGGCTAGAACCCGCAATGCGCTCTCTGGGGGCGAGGGGCGGGCAGTTGGCTGCTTCCGATTGAGCCGACTTGGGGGAAGGATTTGGGGGGCTGGGCCCGGCTCGGGTGAGATTCCTGGAGCTAGCGGCAGCCCGCAGCCAGGTTGGCGGGGTGAGGGTGACACTCTAGCTGGGGGCATGAGCCAGCCCTGGGTTGTGGTGGGAAGGGAGTGTGGGTGCTCGGGTGCCCCCCCCCCCACGCCAAGTGCTGTGTCCCTGTGCTGCGCTCAGAGGGGATGTGGCCACGGCAGAAGGGGTGGGACCAAGGCAGTGTCCCCCTCCCCCTTTTGTGAGCAGCGTGATGTCGTGGCAGAGGCAAAGGGGCTCCCCCCCCCCCCCAGAGTCGTCTCCCAAAGCTGCACTGCAGCCTCCCCCCCGATACGTGGCTTCTGCCTCGCATGCCGCTGTGTCCTTGGAAGAATGGACGGCCGGGTTCCCAGCGCTAAAGGGCTGATGGGTGATTCTTGCAGGGCAGAAATGAAGCTCGTTGCTGGGCTCCTGATTAGTCTTGGGCAGCAAGAGGGGAAGACTCTGGGGAGGGGGAAGCTTCTGGAGGGATGTGGCTGTTCTGACAGAGGGACCCAGGAGTCCTGCCCCCCCCCCCCCGGGTGTTTGCAGGCGCACCCGTCAGTTTGTGTTACGGTCTCTCTTCCCCCGCAGGCCGAGGCAGAAGTGGCATCTCTGAATCGCCGTATCCAGCTGGTGGAGGAGGAGTTGGACCGAGCTCAGGAGCGTCTCGCCACCGCCCTGCAGAAGCTGGAGGAGGCAGAGAAGGCTGCAGATGAGAGTGAGAGGTGAGAGGAGTGGCAGGGGGCAGTGTCCCACAAGCGTCCCAGAGGCTTGGCTGTTGCAGGGCAGATAGGAGAGGTTCTGCCCTGGTACGGATGCCTGATCAGCTAGCGTAGAACCAGACCTTGACCCAAGTGCCTTGTCTGGGAGACCTACAGACGCTTGATTCCCGGTGTGTCCTTACCTGGGAAACCTCTGACTTGCTTCTGGCATTGCGTCCCTGGGCTCTGCCAGGAGCCAGTGGGGCACGTGAAAGGGTTAAACTGGACTCTGCAGATGGAGGTAAACAAGGCTC
Source organism: Sphenodon punctatus (assembly GCA_003113815.1). Lineage (NCBI taxonomy): Eukaryota > Metazoa > Chordata > Lepidosauria > Sphenodontia > Sphenodontidae > Sphenodon > Sphenodon punctatus. The sequence goes on from QEPC01005523.1 coordinate 653,590, forward strand.
TTGCTGTGGTGCTGGGTGTGCCCGGGGCTCTGGGCCGAAGTGCAAGGAGGTGGCTAGCTGAGGACTGAGGCAGGCAGAGCAAGAGTTGCAGCCTCTGAAAAGGGACCAGGCTGGAGCTGAAGGCTCTTAAACTCACATGCGTGGCCTGTCCCCCCTCCCTGCCTCACTTCCAAGCCGCTGTCCTCTCCGAGAGCCCCTTGCCCAGGTCTGGGAGTAGACCCGGGCTTAGCTGCCTTGTGCTGAAGCCAATTGACAAATTGGAGCGGTTCCCAGGAGGGTGAGAGATGAGAATGAAGGGACTGGATAGGTTTAGCCTAGTGAAGAGAAGATTAAGGGGAGACCGGCTGCCCCCCAGATGATGGCAAGAAAGCTTTCTGCTTTGTTAGAGGGCAGGAAGTTACAGGAAGGAGCCCGGTTAGATCCCGCCTGTCGGGAAGACGGTCGCTGCCCCCAAGCAGGGCGTTGGCCCTTGAGGCCCCTTCCAGCTCCAGGGTTCTGTGCGTGAACAGGCCTTGACTCTGCCGAGTCCTTAGGGAAGTGCAGGGGCCGTAGGATGTGAGCGGAGCCAGAGTGGGGTCCATGCTGGAGTGAGCACCTCGCGCACAGGGCTGACTCTCTCTCTCTCGCGCTCTGTCCAGGGGCATGAAAGTGATTGAGAACCGAGCCCTGAAAGATGAGGAGAAGATGGAGCTGCAGGAGATCCAGCTCAAGGAGGCCAAGCACATCGCTGAGGAGGCAGACAGGAAGTACGAAGAGGTGAGGAGCTGGGGCCACTCACAGCTTTGTTTTCGGGGCGGGGGGAGAGACGGCTGGAGCTGCCATGAGCCTCCAGCCCTTGGGTCCTGCCCCCAACATCCCGCTTGGATGGAAACTCCTGCCTGGCTGCGTTCCAGGGTTACCAGACCTTCCTCTCCGAAGACTCCCTGCGCTGGCCATGTGCCTTAGGAGAACAGCCATCGCCCCTTGCCAACACCTTCCTCCTCCTCCCACCCCTAGGTTGCCCGGAAACTGGTGATCATTGAAGGAGACCTGGAGCGCACGGAGGAGAGGGCGGAGCTGGCTGAGTCGTGAGTATCTTGGCACGGCTCCGTGGGCATGGAAACTAACCTTACTGGAGCATCCCAACCTTGTTAAACAAGGCCTGAAGCGTGTTGAGGGGCAGCTAGCACTCTGGGGTGGGTCCCTCAGAGCAGGAAGAAGTGGCTTGCTTTGTGCTGAAGTGTCCCGACGCTCGCAAACACCGCTTGCTCCGTCCTGGAGATGCCTCGACTCCCTGCATGGAGTGATATCTGGCCCAGGGAGCCTCCACACTTAGGGAACGTGCTATTGACACGGCCACGCAAGCATGGGAGAGGGTAGCGACGGGCATGTGGAGCAGCGCATGGAGAATGCGGACATGTGGAGCAGCGCATGGAGAATGCGGACATGTGGAGCAGCGCATGGAGAATAGACAGGCTCACGGGTGGGGTGGGGGGTGCCTGCCTCCATCAGCTGCTCTTGGTTCCATGCCGTAGCCATGAGAATTAGTACAAGCTCTGGGGGCCGTGTAGATGGGGGTGCACTCAGGAAGAAGAGGGCCTAGATCATGGATCTGCCCCCTGTCCTTGTGTACCTGTCCTCGGCTCTGCTCCCTTCTCCTTAGCTTAGCTTTTGAGTGCCTCTGTGTAACCGCTGGATCCGGGCACTGGAAGCACAGCCTGTAGCTAGCTGGCTGGCCCCAGAGGATGGAGGAGTAGCCAGTAGCTGCCATGTAGAGGCGGCTCTGCTTGCTCTTAGTGGGGGGGAGTCAGGGGGCCGCTTCCCGGCCTGTCCTCTGCACCTTCTGGGCCTTGTGTAACAAAGTCCCCTCCATGTGCATGCGCCCCCCCCCAGTAGGATTGTGCTTCTCCCCAAACATGCATGTCGTGACCATGACTTCTCTGTGTTCTTCCCTCCCCCTCCTGCGCTGCTTTACTGTTGTTGCTGCTCCCTTTGACCTTTGCCCCCACCATGTGATGGTCACTAACAGCCGCTGCCGAGAGCTGGATGAGCAGATCCGATCGATGGACCAGAACGTGAAGTGTCTGGCGGTGGCAGAGGAAAAGGTACTAACCCTTCCTTAACCCACCGTTCCTTCCCTCCACTCAGTCATGGCTCTGTCCTTTCTCTCTCCATTCTCTCTGGCTGCCGACCTTCACTTGGAGTGGGCAGCGGCTGTCTGGCTGCCCCTCTCCACCACGTGCCTGTTAACGCTAGGGTTCCTCGGATGAGCCTGCCTCAGGCCATGAGTTTGGGGTGGAGGGTTCACTTCTAAGCCATACTAGCCTAGGAGTGAGCCCCCACCTGGGCAGGCCCCCAAGGGCCTCTCTACACATGGATTCACTTCTCTTCTGTTCTTCCCCTCCCACTTTCCCCTCTTTCTCTCTTCTCTTCCCCCCCCCCCCCCTTGCAAACGTTGGCAGTAAATGCTCCGAACTGGAGGAGGAGCTGAAGAATGTTACCAACAATCTCAAGTCTCTTGAGGCTCAGGCTGAGAAGGTAGGGCCACTGCAATGGGAGCAGCCTCTTGGCCCAGGCACCGCCTGGCCCTGCTGGGCAGGAGAAGGGGGATGGGAATTCTGGGTGAGAGACAGGGTCTGAATGCTGCTCGGAAGCTCCTTGCAGAGGTGGGGAGAGGGTCTTTGGGTTTCCTGTTGCCTGGCCTCTGGGGTGGCCGTGGGATCCGAGCCCAGCTGCCCTGTGCCCTCAGTAAAGCGCGATCCCAGAGCCTGGCCTCCAGCTGCCTGGACTGACCCAGGGCTCCCCTCCTGCCAGTCTGGGCTGCTGGGCTTGGTGCAAAGAGGCAGGTGCCGTGTGTGTGTGGCTGGGGGGTGGCTGTGAAGAGCCCCTTGGTGTGGCTGGGACCTGACTCGGCCTCTTTGTTCTGCAGTACTCCCAAAAAGAGGACAAATATGAAGAGGAGATCAAGATCTTGACTGATAAACTCAAAGAGGTAAGTGGCGGCAGGGTCTGTGGGGGGAGTCGTGCGGCTGGGAACAGGAGGGGCGGCTCCCTTGGCTGTCACCGCTGCTAACTGGCTCTCTCCTCTGGCAGGCCGAGACCCGTGCTGAATTTGCTGAACGATCAGTTGCCAAATTGGAGAAGACCATTGATGACTTGGAAGGTACATTTGGGACGGGGGGGGCCGAGCATGTACAGTGTCCACCTGCTGCATCCTCCTCGGGGGGGCCCAGAGGGAGGTGCAGGATGGTTGGAGGCAGCTGCCTAGTCCGAGCTCGCTCTAGTTCTAAAGCAGCCTGTGGGCTGCGGTCGGACTGAACGTTCTGGTCTTGACAAATGCAGGCTGGAGCGGAGAGGCCCCTGGCCCTGGGCTGACTCTGGAGACCTACTGGCTGCACTAGAGCCACTCGGCTTGGGGGCAGGGACTCTGCTGTCCTCTAGAAATAAAACCACAGGGTCGCGCTGGGACCCGGCTCCCTTAGCCTTGTTTGAGAGACGTGGAATGTCGGGACACGGGAGATGTTGGGTTCCGGGTGTTGGCTCGTTGGGGGAGCCTTGGGGCAGCTGTATCGGTTCTTTGGTAGAAGCCATAGCCTGGCTGCCTTGGTTAAAGAGGGTGGCAGGTCCTGGAGCATCCAGCTTCTCTCCTTTGGTGGTAGCTTCCAAACAGCCCCTGATGGGAAGCCAGAGCCTTGACTTGAACAAAGCGATTCCAGTCTAGAACAAGGGGCTGGGTGCAATTTAAGTAGCAAGGACTTTGGTTTAAATTAAGACTCTCAACTGCATTCCCATTGGCTTCCTTAACCATATGACATGCTGCCTTGATTATAGCTTGACAATCTCCTGGCTAGATCTGGAGGTTTTCCTAACGGGACGGCCAGTAGCTGCACATAATTACATGGCTTATTGTTGGCCTAAACTTTCTGTTGGCGTCTTGGTGAAGAAACTTTCTGCTCTGCAGACGCTGGAGCAAGTCTTGTGTGCGAGCCTGCTGGCTTTGATTGGTGGAGGTGGGAGTAAATCTGGGTGGCCGTGGAAGTGGTTGCAGAATCGAGGCTTGGCTCTGTCGGCTGCGCCTGGATGGCAGATGGAGTTCCAAGTTCACGTAGTTAACTGGGGCAGCGATGCGTCTTGGCCTTATTGAATCCCAAAGCCGTGATCCTTGGGTGTCAAGAGAAGTCTCAATTATGGGCACAGAGCGGCTAATAAACTATCATGGCTTTATAAAACCCAGTCTGGGTGTCCTGAGTTGGATGGGCTTTCTGGGGCTGGATAAGCATCCTTTCGTGAGCGGCCTTGCGAGTGACTTGGGCCTAAACTGAGGATGATGGTGGTTATTTCTCTACTGCTAGTAACGTACCTGGTGCTGTACGGTCCCTGCCCTGAGGATCTTAGTCTAGAAAAGGCAAAGGTGGGGAGACATTGATGAACTTGAGAAGTTGCAAGGGCACGTGCTGAGCTTGGTTACAGAATATCGACCGAATCCACTCAAACTGAGTTGAGGGTTAAATTAAGAAACTGTCCTCGCATGCCTACATTCAAGGATTGGAGTCTGAGTAGCGTGCTGGGGTCTCTCTGATGTTGCTGCCCAGCCGAATGCATGGGAGGGTCCAACAACCGCTGCGGGGAAATCTCTCGGCTGGAAGTGGGGCTGGGGACTGGCGGACCGTGCTGCTGACGTGAGCAAGTTCAGGACTAAACGGGTCAGGGCTCTGGGCGTGCCCAGCAGAGCAGTCGCTGATAACTGGGCAGCTGTAGCCAGGAGTTACTGGGATGCCAAGGGGGTGGGTAGCCTGCTAGTCAGTGCTGCGGTGGCAAAGTTGTGCCCAGTTGCAGAGTCACTAATGGGGGTTTAGCCGACAACTCAACATACTTTCCCTGTTGCCTGAGCTCCGATCTTGCCTTCCAAGTGTTTGTGTGTGCGTGCGTGTCATGCCTTTTGCCCACACCTCTCTCTGCCAGTGCCACTGGCACGAGCTCCTGCTATGCTGGAGGGCGGCTGACTTCCATGAGTCACCCCGCTAAGCTGCCGTAATCCTCCGCCCGCCCGCCTGGCAGAGCAGGCCTGGGAGGATTAGTGGGACTCTCGCTACGCTAGCGATAGTGAAGGGAATCGAACTAGTGTAGGGCGGAAGCCTTTCTCCAGCTGACCTGCCTCTCTCCTCTCTCCCTGCCTCTGGGCGCCCCACCCCTCGCGGCTGTGTCCTGATCCTCCAGACGAGCTCTATGCCCAGAAACTGAAGTACAAAGCAATTAGCGAGGAGCTGGACCACGCCCTCAATGACATGACCTCCATGTAAATATTGGCTGGCTGGGATTGGTGTGCTGCCTCTGGTGCCAGCAGCCAGTGTGTGCTTGGTTTGCTGGGTGTGTGTGCGGATCCTGCTACTGAGGGGGGGTGGGGGGATGCTCCTGCTGCTGGGGAGACAATGGCCCATTGTGGAGGGAGGGAGGGAGCCTGGGAAGAGGCTGCCGGGTGCCCTGGCTTGTTCCCATAACTAGCTGCCTGCCTTTAGCCTGGTTTGGTGTGGTTTTGACTAACTAGTTGTGCACACTCCTTGCCTCTAACTGGGTTTGCTGCAGGGCTGCTGAGCCCCCCTTCCCGGTTTGCCGTGGCCAAATCTTGCGGCAGAGCGCCCTTTAAATCTCGTGTCCTTCTGTTTATCACAGATAAATCTCATGATTCCAAAGGCCGTGTGGGCTACGGCTTGGCTGGGTGGCTTGGCCGCATCCTCCGTCGCTGTCCCGCCTGCTCCGAGTTCAGCCCCCTTTCCCAGTTGCACTGCGTTCGGAGGGCTCCCCTGGGAATCAGCGCTGCCAAGGCACGGGCGGGCATGCCTCGCTCCCCCAACCCGTTTTGGACAAAGTGGCCTTTGTGTGCCCAGGGGAGCCGCCCTGGCAGTGGGGCTGGGAGGGGGCTGTGGGTCTCTAGGGCTCCTTTGTGCTCGCTTGCCTGTTGCTGGAGCGTGATGTCGCTTAGACTCAATGTAGAAGAGTGGGGAGAGCGGCGGCGGCAGCAGCTGGATTCCTCGAGGCTCTGCTGCCTGTGGAAGAGACTGTCTTGCTCAGAGACGCTGTGGCCTTGAGCTTGCTTCCCAGTTGTACTGTCTGTTACTGTCGCTGGCACACTCTCCTGTGAGATTCCATCCGGAGCCGCCCTGGTCCCACCTATTACACCTTGTCTTTCTGCTTCAGCCTGCTCAGTGGCTCATTTCGCTGGCTCGAAAGACTGGCCTGCCAAGGGCTTGGCTGGCAGCCAGTCCTACTGGTAACGTCCCTGGCTCTCCGGTCCAAGCTGGAGGCTTTCAGGGCAGATGCAGCGTAGGCCTGTGAGTCGGAGCGGGGAGACTGTCGCAAACACTCACCATGCCTGCCGTCGCCAGCTTCCTGGGGGGGCCAGCGTTACTGTGCCAAGGGGAACATGGTGGGGACCTTGCTTGTTGACCTCAGCTGGCTGAGTGCTTCCCCTGGTGGCAGAACAGCGGCTGGAGCAGAGATCTTGCCTGGCTTCCAAAGGGGTTTCACGTGCTTTGTGCAGGCAGAGCGGGTGGCGAGCCTCTTCCCTTCCAACGGCCCCAGGGAAAATGAGCACAAGCTCGGAGTCCTGAGCAGAAGTTGTTGGGGGGCAGAGGGGCCTAAGGAGGGTGCTCAGGTCGATCCTGGCTCTGTCCCCTCTTTGTGTGCCTGCCCTCCGCTCTGCCCCCTTCCCCAGAGCTCAGTCTGTCGGTGCTGGAAAGGGACCCCATAAACACTAGCCACGCTGAGTTCCCCAACCCTGGCTTTTCCCAGAATTTCCCCAGGGAAATGGTTCCAGCCAATCAGCACTGTCGGTTCTGTCTCTTCCTCTCCTGCCCCCCTACGTGAGGCTAGTCGTATGCAGTGCTGGCCTCGGGGTGGGGGGCAGGCAGCTCCACACACCTTCCTCTCGGGGACTCTGAACCCCTCCCCCATACAGCCATAGCGGGGGTGGGGGGTGCCCTGTAGCTCATGCCGCCTGATAGACCCTGTCAGGCTCTGGACAGCAGCATCCCCCGGGCAGCAGGACACACACAGCCCCAGATCGGCTCTCTTCTTGCACTCTGCAGCCTCCCCCGTGTAGCGATCACAAGCCCGCTAAGCCGTCGGAGCGACCGAGCCTCCTGGCTGCTCTGCTCTGCTCCAGCACGGCCCCCTCTGCCCTGTTCCCCTCCCGCAGAGAAGAGCTCTCCGGCCCCACCCTGCCTGTGGCTCTAGTGCAGGCAGCCAGGCCCCTCTCCCCTGGTAGCACCGGGCTGGTAGAACTGGCTGGGGCAGCAGCTCCAGGTGGTGGCTGGGTGCCTGCGTGATGCAAGCCCTGCCCTGGGGCTGGCTTGCTGGAGCCTGTGTGGACTTGTTGGGAGCTGCCTGGCCTGTCAACACAAGCCCCACGGCTCCCCTTGCAGAGCTGGGCAGGGAGCCACGAGTGTCGGGTGGAAGGACTGCCGGTGTCCCGGCAAACCACCCCTGGGCAGGGAGCCACGAGTGTTGGGTGGCAGGACTGCCGGCGTCCCGGCAAACCGCCCCTGGGCAGGGAGCTTGCTCTGAGACTGAGAACACCCCGCCGCTGCTGCGATACTCAGCCTAGGCACCCACAGCCCTTTGCCTCTGTCCCCTTGCACCTGGGGGAGCACCCCACACTCTGAGAGTCCATGGCTGTACCACAGTCCCCTCCACCTAGTCACCCTCTCCACGCCTCAACCCCTCTCCTCCCAGGTCTGTGGAGCCTACTCTCCCAAGGGACCCATAGCAATCCACAGCCCAACAGCCTGTCTGCTCCCCCCTCTGACGCCCCACAGCAGTGCCCCTCTGCCCCTCCCTCGGCTTCCCATGACTTGGCTTGGATTTCTATATTGGCTTCAGCGTGGGCAGCAACATACGTGTGTGAGAATGAACGTACATCGAAATCCCCTAGTCTCTCCTGCCAAACGCTTGGCCAGAAGGTTTTGCATCGCCTCCTAGAGAACGCTTGGGCCTTGACGGACTTCCTGGGGCGGGAGTTCACAGCCCGGGGGCAGCCTCCCCACGTGGACCTGGCGGGCAGAGGGTGCTCCTGGCCAACGACAAGGGGCATGCTGCAGTGTCGGGGGGGGGGGG
>QEPC01005523.1:664326-714836 GCA_003113815.1 Sphenodon punctatus
AGCCACTTGAATTGTGCCCGGAAAGCTATAGGCAGCCACTGCAGAGCCGGAAGCAGCCGAGTAATTTGCTCTGTGCTCTTGTTCGCCCGGCTTCCGGGTGCTACCATTCGCCGCCCCGCCGGCTGCAGGGAACGCGGGGGCAGCAATCCCAAAGCCGCCCCATCAGCAGTGTCGGGGGGGGGGGGCTTATCTGGGGGTTTAAAGGTCAAAACCAGCCACTTGAATTGTCCCTAAGAAGCGGTTTGTAGCCAGGATGGAGCCGGAAGCAGCCGAGTAATTTGCTCTGTGCTCTTGTTCGCCCGGCTTCCTGTAGGGCTGCCTTCCGGCAGAGCTAGGGGGCTTTCAGACAAACCCTTCCCCCACCCCCCAGTCGGTGTGCCAGGGCTACCGTGAGAAGCTAAGCAAGCTGGGATCCCAGGGGCCTGGCGCGGCTGGGGAGTCCCTGCTCGGAGGGGCTAGTTCAGGTGTGCACGTGCTGTGGGGTGCGCAGCATGTGACCCCAGAGACGGCTCAGGCTCGGCTCCGGGGCCCCCCCGGCAGAGCAAGGAGCAGGGGATGGACCGGGGCGTGAGCGCACTGCACCATTGCTGCCTGTGGCGGGAACACCCATCTCCAGGTCCCCTGCAGGCCAGTGCTGTGACTAGCTGTGCCATGTTCTCTCCCCTCCTGTCCGGAGCGGTGGCCTCTGCCTGCCCCGGTCGGTCGGCGGCTGTACCCCTCCAGGCTGCCCTGCGCCGCATGGTAGGAGATGGGTGTAACGTGGGTCCTTGACTAACCTCCCCTCTCTCTCTCTTTTTCTCTCTCCCCCCCCTCTCCTCTTGTTCCCCCCTAACGCTCCTGTTGCTGCTGCAGAGCGCCTGTACAGCCAGCTAGAGAGAAACCGGCTGCTGGCTAACAAGCTGAAGCTAACACTGCATGATCTGTGTGACTAAGGGGGGGCCAGCTTGCTGCCTGCCCCTGGGCTGCGGACGGCAGGGGAATCGGAGCGCTCTTTGCAGATGTTGCAATGACTGCCGTTTAGCTGGGGCGCTCCCAGTTTAGCCTCTAACGCACGTCTGTCTGAGGGCCCAGCGCACGTAGAAGCTAGGACTCTGCACGCAGATTGGTCCCATCGCCGCTCCACGCGTGCGGTGGGGCTCCGGGGCTGGGCTGGGCTAGCAGCCCCCATTTTGTGCTTCATTAGGGGGCCCGTTCCCATAGGTGTCTCTCGCTGCTTCTGTGATTCTCTGTGATTCTGTACGCTGAACGTAGGATCTCCTGCGGGTGCATGGACTGGCTCTTTCTAACAATAAACCATTGACCATCTGCCATTGCCAACTTGTGTTGCTTTCCTGAAGTGGTCCTCTGCCCCGCCCCCACCCTGTGCAGGGTTGGGGGCAGAGGTGGGGTTGCTTTGGACGACCTGTGGGGGGGCTAGCCGTGTCTGGGCAGAAGCAGCCCCGCTCCTGGCCTGCGGCGGATGGAGGGATGCCGTGGACGTGAGTTTGAAGTAGCGGCCAGCCGCGTAGGAAGCACGCTTCCTCTAGGGACTGAGCTGCACTGGCTTTCCTCTTGCTTAGATCTTGTGTGGCTGTTTCTCCGATGGGTAGTGACTGCTCAGCAGGACACAGAGCTCAGCGAGGCTGTGCTGCTAGAGGAGCCCAGTGCGGGGCTGCAGGGACTGCTCCATAGGAGGTTGCCTTTCTGCAGCACATTGGCCAGGGGGCTCCTGCATGCTGCGATCATGGTCCCTTGGGACGCAGCTGGTTTGGACTGGTCGCCTGGGGGACAGAGCATCAAGCAAAACGGTATCCTCCAGGGCAGCTGCCCCAGGGACCCAGTCTCACCCACTGCCCCTCCCAGAGGCTGTGCTTGGTACTGGGGTGGAAGCAAACCGCCTGTCTGTCGGGCAGGTCCAGGCTGACTGTCTTGGTACCCTATGCCCCATGGCCCCTGGGGGGACAGGGCTGGCCTGGCTCTCTGGGGCAGGCCCCAGGCTCTGGTCTCTTTGGCAGATGTGGGGCATGGAGGGGCTGCCTGCATGTAGCTAAAGGTACACGGCGACCTTGCCATCCAGAAAGCATTGGTGTCTGGGGTGGGGGAGACACGCCTCCAGCCTGGCCAGGCTGCACCTCCCACCGCCAGCAACGCGCACTGCATCCAGGGGCTCTCAGGGTTGGGGAGGACGTAGCCCCTGCCTGGATGCACTCTAACTCTTGCTTCCTCCCCACTAGATAAACTGAAATCCACCAAAGAGGAGCATCTCTGCACGCAAAGGATGCTGGACCAGACCCTGCTCGACCTGAATGACATGTAATGGAGCCCAGCCACCCCCTCGGCCAGGGCTAGCCCACCCAGTGCTGACCTGGAACCCCAGGGTTTGAAGGTTTGCTTCCTCCTCGTTGCCAACGCGACCAGATGTCTCTGCCAATTCCCCTGCGGGTTCCAGGTCACCAGGCTGGGCAGCACCGTTCCCGGCAGGCAACGCCCCCAGGGACGTGGCCGAGACGTACACATTTTATAACCACCTTTTTGTAGTGACCATTGAGAACATTCCAAGTAATTCCTTCCTCCTCCCCGCCGCCCCGGGGCTTGCAGGCTGTGCCTAAAAGCTGCTGGCTTTAACTTGCCCATTAACCCCTTGGCTCTCCTGCCTCGGATGATGCCTCTCTGTCTGCAGGGCTGTGTGGCTCCACTCAGCCCCCAGGACAGGCGAGCTCGTTCCTCTGCTCTGCACGTGACCCGCCAGGGAGACGTGCTCTTTCCAGCAGGCGTTTGCCAAAAAGGCGCACTCCCTTCCCACAGCTTTAAGGGAAAGTGGGGGTGAGTGTCCTTGCGTTCTCTGGACAGCTGTCTCCCCCGTGCGTGCCGGTCTAACCCCTTCCCCGGAGTCTGAAGCAGCCTTCTCCAAGCGCTGTCCCAGGGGGCGTGCACGCTCTCTCTCGCTCGCTCTGTGCTGGCTTCTGTACAGAAACTGCCTCTGGCCCGGAGGGCCAGGCCTGAGTGCTTGTCCTTGTCTTACCGGGGGGCCATGCTGCTGCTGCTGCCGCCGCTGCCACCCGCTGCTGTTCTGTGAGGCTGTTTGTTCAAATTGTGTAGCTTTTGGGGGCTTGCAAGGAGCACTCTGGCTGGGGTGGCTTTGAGGGCCACTGTGGAGAGGAACCCTATCAAGTGTTTTGATACTAAAATTGAAACCTGTCTTATACTGTCTTTTGAAATAAAAGCACCATCCCGTCATGCTGTGTGTCGAGTAGCGTGAGCTTTGGTTACAGTCAAGGTGTTGCTGCTCCTGTGGGGAGAGCAGGGGTCTGGCCCACACAACGCACGTGCTTGGCTGCAGCCTCACTGGGGCCAAGCTGAGAGGAGCAGCTAGTTAGTTAATTCCCCTTGAAGCTTCCAGCTCTGCCCTGGGGGGCTTGCAGCTCCCTACCTGAGAACTCCTCCAGAGACTCCCTTGGGAAGTGGGGAGCTGGCCCAAGGGCACTTGGGTGGGCTGGACAGACAGACTAGCCTGCATCTCCTTGTTTCCAAGGATTCTGGGTCAGCCTCGCTCTCTGCAGCTACCTTGGTGCTGCATCCTCTGGACTAGGGGCGGCAGATGGTGGCCCAGACACCCCAGGAGGGGGGGGGGGGGGGGCATGTATGTCCATACAGCTTCATTGAGAAGCCAAGCTGCCATTTCTGCCACAGGAGCCTCCATGGAGTCATGGAAGCAGGTGGAAAAAGTGCCCTATCACCCTTGCTTTTGCCTACCCCAACCTACCAGAATGATGTGGGGGGTGGGGTGTAGCTATGCTGCCTGGTCTTGGAGATGGGATGTAAATTTCTACCCCTAACCCCCTGCATCAGTGGGTGACACTAGTTGGAAATGGTCCCAAGCAGGCCAAGGCGGAGCTTCTGCAACCCCAAACTGGATCTGCAGATGAAGTAACAGCACCCAAGGTGTGGTGAACATCAGCGACTTTGGCTACAAAGTAATCCATAAAGATGTCACTACGGTAGGTGACTAGTTCAGGGCAGAGATGGAGCAGGTAAACCAGGGCATTCACCACCCAGAATAGCTCTACTGCAAGACTTGGTACATGCTAGGCTAGCAGAGAAAAAAGCTTACTTTTGAGGTGGGGTGGGCAAGTCACGGCATAATCCTTCAAAACTGGTCTATGGGGCAATTGATCTGCTTCAGTTCCGGTCCTGCCCCACCCACGCTCTAACCCCCTAATCTTCTTTCTTCAACCAACTCTGGTTTCCCCAGTGAGACCAGCTGTCGGGTGCAACTGTATCCGTGGCTGTGGGCAAGATGTCATTTTACAAGGAAACCAGGTCCTCAACAGAGTAGCCATCAAGGTCAGTAGGTAAATCCCCCTGAGTTCTGGAAACCAAATGAATCCATGGGGGGGGGGGGGTTAGCGTAACTGGTTTACCACCCTAGTGGGGGCATAGGAGGGCAGGGATCTAGGCCTTCCAACAGTAAGTCCAACCACAACACTGGTCGTGTGTAACCCCCAATAATCAACTCCCCTATTTCCAATCCCGTAATCCAATGTGTCCCACCTCATGTGTTGGGCCAGATATTACTTGGAATAGTAGACCCATGGTTGTCATGGGGGCCACGAAGTCCTGCTCTGGCCCCAAAAGGTTAGTCTTGGTGTGTGTATTGATGCCACTTGAAGACTAAGTGTTGGTAACCTCAAGACCAGCTGAGACCAACTCGGCCAGCTCAATCTATTCCCAGCCTCCAATGGAAGGTAGACTCTATATTGGATGAGGTTGGCAATGAATTACCTGTTAAGACGAGGGCATCTTTACAGATCCACCCCCCTGCTCCTAGGCTGGTGCTGTACCGCGTACATAACGTGACAAAGAACTAACCAAATAAAGTGCTAGACCAGTTACTTAATACAGCAGATATAAACCAATACAAAGTAAGATACACAACAGAGTCAGAAACAAACCAAAGCCATAAGCAAGGAGAGGCAGCTGTAGTCTTCCTCCTCTCCAACATTTTGCATAAAGCTGCTTCAGAAAGCAGGGGATGCATGAAGTACTTTGCAAACTAGCTCCAGCAACGCCAAACGCAGAAGAATGGCAGCACAGAGGGAAGAGATAAACATACTTCTAAAAAAATAAACAACTTTAAAAAACTTGCCTTGGTCTTCACCCCGTGGGATAATTTTGCAGTTCTGGATGGATAATCTATTTTGCTGGGCCGAGTAACCATCTAGCACAACATAGGCCCAGATTGCTCCTCCAGCCAGGTCTCTGTAATGCGTACGAAGTCAGTGGTCTCATCCTGAATCAAACAAAAACTAATTGAGGATTTCTTTGCTGCTCATCTTGCATTAAGCAGCAGCAGCAGCTTCAGATCAGCGAGCACAGTTTTGCCATCAAACTAACAATAGTCTTGCGTGAGGAGAGTGGAACATGGCCGCAGACCCCCAAGTGCCTCTCCCCATGTCCCTTCTTCCCCTCTAGCTTGCGGCTCTTGAGCTGAAAATGTTGGTTTCTGGCTTGTGGGAGATTTGCCTGCTCTTACTCGCGACATCCTGGCCACTAGCAGCTGCTACTCCCAAGTATGCCTGCTTGGCTCTCCCCTTCCTCCGGTGGCATCCCAATGCTGCCCCCTTCCCTGCCCTAGTAGCAGGCTGGGGCCCGTCTGGGATATTGCTTTCCTGGTATTCCCTTCTAGAGCTCACCTGAAGGGCGAGCTGCTCAAGCCACCAGACACAGGCTTGCTCTGAGCATTTAGCAGCTGCTCCTGCTAGTACCCAACAAATGAGCTCCTGCTGTCTCCACTCGGCGGGAGACAGCACCTTGCTCCTGGCAGTGGCCCCAACCCATGAATCTTTTTTCTAAAGATGCTGTAGTGTAGTCTATCTGCCTGGGCCCAGAGGATCCCACAGGCCTTGTGCTCCTTGGGTAGGAAACAGAGGGCTGCTACGCTCAATTCCCCACAGTAGCCTACACCCCAAAGGAAGGTACCTCCTGTGTACAAGGGGACAAGAGCCTAGTGTTCAAACCTTTTTGCACTGGGGCCTGATCAGCCTTTGTGACACCCGCTTGGCTAGGAGGCAGGATTAACAGTCGCATCTAGAAGCTTCAGTTGTTAACAGCTGGCTGGGAACCTCCAGGTCACTGCAATGCACAGTAGGTTCTGTCCAGCATGGTCTGGGCCAAAAGCAGAAATTGGGGTGGGCGGGCTTCCTCCCTTGATCCTCTCCTATCCCTGGCACAGGGAAGCTGCAGTAGCCTCCCGGTTCCCCCCCAGCAATAAAGAACTTTTCCTTTGAAAAAGACAAGGGCTCGTTGCTTCTGAGCAGGAGAGAATTTTTGTTGTTGTTCCGGGTGCTTTTCATTTGGAAGGGTTGGGAAGGTAGTGCGCTTCAGAGCAAGAACAAGATTTTCTTGACTCTCGTTTCCAAGGGCTTGGGCGAACATCTCAGTGGCGAGAATGTGTGGGAGTTTAGTTAAAATAACTCCTGCTCTGTGTTGCTTGGCTCTGGAAACCAGCGCTTCTGTGTAATTATCCTTGGGCCTTTGAGAGCTGCTTCCTGTGTCGTGGGAGAAGGAGAGTGCGCTCTCCTTTCCCTTGGCTCCAAGCTGCATCTATGGGGCAGACCCCTACCCTCTTCTGCTGACTCACTGACAATTCCCTGTGCCTTCAACTTCCAGTATGGAAAGAGAGTGGGACTGCATCTGGCACCTCCTCCTAGCAGAAGTTGGTCTCTCTATGGAGAAAGCTAATTAGAAGAAGCTCTGTCGTGTTGGCCACCAGCCTAGCTAATTGCTCCCAGCTTGGAGATGATGGCAGAAACCTCTCTGTCCTGGGGGTCACCTCTCTACTCCAGATGCTGCTGCTCCCTCCTGTCTGGAGGGGGTACCATGCACCATCTGCCTGCCTAGCCCTAGCTGTATAATCTCCCTCTCCTGCGTTTCCTGCTCACTTTATACAGTGCTGACTTGCTACTCTCCGGGACTGAGGAAGGTGGCCCAGGGGAGGATGAACATTTGCCTGTTCTCACCCACAGAAGATCACCTGAACTACTTTTTCTTCCTCTTACATTTGGGACTAACCCAGCAACCCCCTGCTGTAGATTGTCGAGGGGGAGGAACAGGACATGATGGGCGCAGGGTCCCTTGGAGAGGAGGAGGAGGAGGAGGAGAAAGCTGCTGGACAAACAAAGCCCTCAAGTCTTGTTTGCTCAGCTAGGGAAGTTTAAAAAATGCAAACAGTGCAGCCTGATGGGTTGGGCTGCAAGTGGGGGAGGGGGGCAGCTGGCAGACCCTTCCCCCACTTCCGACCCTGCTTTATTTCATGGTACTGTTTATACGCTGAATGCCAAATCCCACTTCAGTAGGCCCTACAAAAACCCAGTGAACAGCTGCTCCCTTCTGAAGCCTGAAAGGAGAGGATGGGGGCGTCTTGCCACAATGATCCATTAAACCCCAAACTGGCTTGGGGGAAGAGATCCCGGCCTCGTCGCTGAATGAGTTGGGTGACCCTGTTGCATTGAGGGCAGCTCCTGGTGTCTACGCAGAGTACAATCTGCCCAGGGCGGCCCACCCGGGCACTCACGGAATGTAGTGGAGTGGGCAGGGCCTAGCTGGTGCCTCTCTTCCTGCCCCTTGCACCACCTTCCTGCCCCAGCATGGGCGCAGACGTGGCGGCAGGGCCATTCATGCTCTCAGCCTAGCTGCAATGGCTTGGAGAAGTTCCCGGCGCAGAGAGATCACCTGGCCTCCCCTGCCGTCTCGCCCCACACATTGCTCAGGGATGCTTCGCCTGGGTGTTAGCTGCCTCACTGTGCTGAAAGCTGATGCTTTTAATGCTCCGGAATCCATTGACAGAGCAAATCCTGCATGATTTGGGGATGTGCGATGCTCCCCGCTCCCCACCCTAGGGGCTGTGACATTCAGTAGCCACGGCCAGGCTCAAACCACACTCCCAAAGTCCCAGTTCCTGGAGCCACACAGGCAGGGGCAAATTTAATCTTGAATTTAAACCAAATAAAAGTCAAACCACGGAATGCGGAGCAGGCAGCAAAGCACCCCAAAGCTGTCGTTATTTTAAGCCAGGAGCTCACACTGCCGGTCCTGCAGGCTGAGCTTGTGACTTGTGACTGATCCAAGCCAAAATCAACGGGAAAGGCCTCTGGAGGCGGCAAGCTCCATTGAGGCCAGCCTCTTGCTGCTAATTGCCCTGGGACCTTTTACGGCCAGCCTCCCTCCAGATTAGTGACCGGCTCCCCACACCTCCCAGCTGTAAAATGGGAGTACTATTTATTTCACCATTTTTCTACCCCGTGGGGTAGAAAGCTCCTGCCCTACTGCCCAGGGAGGTTCGGCGGGTGGGCGTTTTAGACACTGAACCTGCTGGATGAGCCATCACCCCTGCTCTGTTGGGCACCCCCGTTCCTGCCCTCGCCGAGCCGGGCGGCTGCTAGGGCGGGCAGGAGGCGGTGCCCAAATTCTGCCAACAGCCCAATGGGGGGTGGGGCTGTACCTTCCCCCCCGGGCGGCTGCATGACGGGTTTTGCAGGCCCTGCCTTGGCACCTAAGGTGGGAGGGGCAGCAGTGTGCATGACCCTTAGGCGCCAAGGCAGGCCCTGCAACATGGATTTCTCATAAGTGTTCCTTATCCATTGGCATCGGTGCCCCCCTACGGCAACGGGTGGCTCTGGCTCAGCACCAAGGGCACCTAGCCGGTGAGGGGGCACATTTTTTCAGCCTAACATTTTTTTCAGGCCAAAAAATTTTCTCTCCCCCCCCTGCCAGCTATGGACCTGGTCATCAGTGCTGCTTTGGCCCTGGAGCACGAGCCAGGAGGGCACCCCCCCCCCCAGCACACCGCTGCTGCAGCAGCGACCCCTTGGGTTACACCTTTCCGAGTCCTTGCCAGGTTGGGATTCGAACCCGCGGCTCCACACAGACTAAGCTGAGATTTAACGTCTCAGGCTATGCGCATGCGCCGCGCTAGGAAAGGGCAGGTCTGGTGGAGCATGCGCAGCTCGATGCGGAGCGAGTGAACGGCTGCCGTAACCGACGCATGCGCAGAGGGAGAGCGGGAACGGCGCGAGCTGCTGCTCCGCCTGCGCAGAAGGCGCTGGCCTGTTGGCGCATGCGTAGATGGTCTGGCGCGTGGCGGAGCTCAGGAACACCAAACCCCCTTGCCCGCCGCCATTTTGTGTGGTCGCCGCCTCGAGCATGAGGCGCCTCCCCGGGCTGTTCCTGTTGCTGCAGCTGCTGGCTGGCCCCACCCGGCCCTACAAGCTCAACGTACCCAAGGTGCTGCTGCCCTTTAGCCGCGAGCGGCGCGTCCCCTTCCTGCTGGAGGCCGAGGGGGGCTGCTATGCCTGGTGAGGGGCGGGGCCTACAGGGGGGAGGGGCGTGGTCAGCGGTGGGGGAGGGGCCTACAGGGGGAGGGCGTGGTCACCGGTGGGGGCGGGGCCTACAGGGAGAGGGGCGTGGTCATCGGTGGGGGCGGGGGCTACAGGGGAGGGGCGTGGTCAGCAGTGGGGGCAGGGCCTACAGGAGGTGGGGTGTGGTCAGAGGTGGGGGCGGGGCCTGTGAAAGGGCTAGCTTGGGGTGGATGATTTCATTGACACCCCCCCCACCCTTCAATTCGAGATGACATTTATTTATTTATTTATTTACACCCCGCCCTTCCGCTAAGTCTCAGGGCAGCTTAGCGAATAAGAACGGCTGGTATCCCGCCTCGAACCAGCGTTTGCTTATTTCATTTAATCCCATTCTGCCCCGCCCGCCCGCCCGCTGGCCCCTCCTGACCCCGCTGGGGGCGGCGAACGCCCTCAAACAGAAACCCCGTGTGATAAACTGACGCTCACAAAGTGACAGCGTTCGGAGACGCCTGGGCCCGTGACACCAACGCCCAGGACGGGTCCGATCTGCTCCGGGCCGGCGCAGGCGACAGGGCTGCGGCTTTCCCCTCGCTGGGCCCGAATACGCAGCTCCCCGGCCCCGGCTCGGATTGACGCCCGACGGTAACGCGGCCCCAGGGAAATGCCCCCCTGGCTTGGACGAGTGTATAAATGCCGCTGTCTCTTACAGAAACCAGTTACAGCCTTGCATCCCCCCCCAAAACGTGCCTAGAGAATCTAGGCGCTTCCCATACCATTGGGGGCTGACACAGGACCTGTTGACCTGTCCATTGGATGGAGGCGGAAAGAACCAATGGATTTTGCCTCTGGTGTTAAGTTTTTCCAAAATAATGCACGGAAATTGGAATTTTTGTTGCCCTCACAGAATCGAGCTATTATCCAAAACGTTTCTATTTTTGCCGGACGTCTGGCCCAGATCAGAGAAGATTTTTAATTTGCTCGTGGCTGATTTGGGTCTAGATATGATTTTATTGGGTTTTTTTTACTTGTTTTATTTTGCTCTTCATGGTAGCTAAGATGGAAATCAAACCTCTGCACGCTGCAGACACCACTGGTTTTCCTGTTCAGCACGTTGATTCCGTCCATAATAAACTCAGTAACATTTGCGCTTCCATATCTTGCCTGCGTAATAAAGGGGAAGAGGAGAGAGCCTCAAAATCCTTCTGTCTTATAGGTTTTCTACCCGTCAGGAGACGGTGACCATTGAGCCAGTGTATGAGAATGGCACCCTGTGTGCGCAGAAAGCTTTGCTGTCTACCCGGTCATCCCAGGCCACCAAGCTAAGCAGTGTCATTATAGCTGAGGAGATAGGTAGGTGGAGAAAGAGCTACGGACAAGGAGGAAACAGGCTGGCTAGAACCATCGGAGTTAGAGACAGCAACACCCTATTAAATCCCCCATCCCAACAGGATCAGTGCGCACCCCGTCCCTACTTTGCCCTAAATCCGTCTGCGGGGGCAGCTTACAGAGTCTTCAGACTGAATCATTCGCTTCCTTCAGAAATCCCTAGTTTGCGTGTGGGGCCCATACGGAGTCAGGGCAATGTACAGTGGGTGTCCTCGAGCCAAGACAGGGGACTTCAGGAGAGTAAGGTGATTCTAAAGTATGGTAGAAACCAGCTGGGGGACCAGTGAGTCTGGTCCCAGAATAGGCTTAGCGTGGACTTCATCCAAGCACTCACATTAATCAATAATAATCATAATCCTAATCAATAAATATACTCTATATAATGCCTCCCCTGCTGAATGGTGCTCAGGGTGCTTCACAGCATTAATACAATCAATTACAGTAAAACAACAACCAAATCCATTTAAAACCGCTTAGAAGGGGGAGAAACCATACATGAAGGGGAACCAGCAGTGGATCCTCAAAAAGTACCTGGAGAATAAAACCGTCTTTAGGAGCTTTTTAAAGGTGAAGCGAGTGGAGCAGAGCTGGACAACTGGCGGGCGGGAGGGAGCGAGCTCCACCGGATGGGGCCCGTCCCAGCTCGTACTGCGCGATGGCCTGATCCCCAAACAGTGGCGGGTGGTTTCTGAGCTCAGATGGCCGTTAGGACAAGGTCTCGAATATAGCCAGAGCCTGGAGAACCCTCCCCTCTTTGGCTCAGAGTCCGCCGATTCCTCTTCAGAACATTTGGGAAAGCCGGGCACGTACGTTAGGGATGTGCATTTATTCTCTCATTTCAGTGACGGGCCACTTGTTGCGTTGCGATGTCGTTGTTGACATGATAGACCATATAGAAATTGTCTCCCGGACTCGAGAGATCTATGTGGATGATTCTCCGCTGGAGCTGAGTGTGAGGGCGCTGGATGTGGAAGGTACCGTTGAGGGGAGAGGGGAGCAGATTGTGCTGGAGTAACTCTTCCCGCAGAGCTGAAGACATCCCTGTTTTCATGCTGCACTTGGCTCTCACATCCACTGCCCATCGGTCAGGGGAGCCGCTCTTTGCAAGGAGGGTGCTGCAGGGCCTTCATTTTCCTCTCAACAGTAGACAGCGTAAACGATCCCATTTATCATTATGCCTCTCAACGTAAACATTGGCATATTTATTCCGCAGCATGCATTTCTGAACCCGCCCGGGTCTGCACTAATTTTGGTTTCTGGCTTCAGGAAACACATTCAGTAGCTTGGAAGGAATGACATTTGAGTGGAGCATTGCCAAGGACGATGAAATGGAAAGTGTAGAGCTGTCGAGCAAAATTAGGTAACAAAAACCAGAATGATTTATAAATATCAGACACTTTGAAATGCTGAGATGAGAGGGGCTGTTGGGATGCAAACTGGGATAGGAAGATATTATTATTCCAGGTTATTCCTAGGCATAAAGTGATCTGCTTGGAGTGAGTCCGTGGCAGAACTGGGGCTAGAACCCACGAGTCCTGATTTCCTGTCCTCCTGCGCACAGACATCCGCAGTGTGGCTGGAAATGTTAGCTCAGTGTCGGTGAGCTGAGCGTCTCGACTAAGCAGGCAGAGCGTTTTGTAGTCTACAAGCTTCCCACTGCCCCTTCCCTGCTCTGTCACCAGGCACTGCAGAGTGCAGACTGGCAGGATGTGGGCATCCTGCTCCAAACCCCTTGACTAGCTCATCTTTCTCCCCAGTCCATGTAGTCCCTCAGGGCTCGTTCTTTGATCACAAAAACTTTTTTGCACCCTGTAAAGACTGATTGTGGAGACCTTTGTTCCGCCTATAAAAACCTAGTTTGGTCTCTTTAGGATTTTAAAATATTCTGAGGCAGAATATTCTCCACCAGACTAAATTGTCGAGATGGAAAGAGCAGAGATACAAGTGGATAGGATTTTGGTATCAGGAATCAAAACTGGTGCGGCTGTCATGAAGGTCAGAATACAGGAGCCGACCTACAAGGTGATTTTTTCTTGCAGGCAGAATCATAGAGTTGTAGAATGTCAGAGCGGGAGACCAACGCCCTGCTTGGAGGCAGGATGACGCCCGGTCTCTACTCTCCAGCGACGGAGAGCTGGCTACCACCTCCCCAAGCCGCTGGTTCTGTCGCTGCACAGCTCTGGCTGTTAGGAAGGTTTTCTTAATATTTAACCAGAACCTCGTCCGTAGCCAGGCAGAATAGCGCCTTACCCTCTTCTTGGGGGCGGCCCTTGAGATATTCGAAGATTGATATGTCTCCTCTTAGTCTTCTCTTCACTAAGCTAAACATGCCCCATTCCTTCAGGCTTTCCTCATGAGACTTGCTTTCCAGACTCTTCATAATCTTTGTTGCCCTCCTCTGAACCCGCTCCAGTTTGTCATTGTCGTTAAGCACCCCACATAAAGTGCAATCTCAGATCGGTTTCCCTGCTGTTTCTTTTGTTGCTGTGTAAACTATGCTCTAAAACTAGGAAATTTTGATAGTTAAAAACAAGAAAATTGGCTGAAGGGCCACTGTATCAGAAACTATTTTAAGCTTTTAATTCACTATTATTATTATTATTATTATTATTATAAACATTTATATAGTGCCAGCGATGTACCTGGCACTTTACAAAAAATAAGATAGACACGGTCCCTGCCCGAGAGCTTACAATCTAAAGATGGGGAGGGGAGACAGGGAAGGGGGAGTTCATGTTGACAATGTCCTGTTAAAAATCCCTGTTTGACTGAGTCTGTCCCTCACGGTGAAAAAGATGCTTCTTGCCATGAATAACTGCAATTTGTTTTAAAGTGATATGTCTTAAGGTAGAATCGCAGTTGGCATTTTGGGAGCCCTGCTGGTGGTGGCCATCTTGCTGAAAGATGACATTGGCTGTGATAGTGAGAGCGTGGGAGGTCCGGACAGTGGCCAGCTTCACAATTATGCGATAGTGAGAGTGTAGGATGTCCAGACAATGACCAGCTTCACAGTTCTACGATAGTAAGAGTGTAGGATGTCCGGACAATGACCAGCTTCACAGTTCTACGATAGTGAGAGTGTAGGATGTCCGGACAGTGGCCAGCTTCACAGTTCTACGATAGTGAGAGTGTAGGATGTCCGGACAGTGGCCAGCTTCACAATTCTACGATAGTGAGAGTGTAGGATGTCCGGACAGTGGCCAGCTTCACAGTTCTACGATAGTGAGAGTGTAGGATGTCCGGACAGTGGCCAGCTTCACAATTATACGATAGTGAGAGTGTAGGATGTCCGGACAGTGGCCAGCTTCACAATTATGCGATAGTGAGAGTGTAGGATGTCCGGACAGTGGCCAGCTTCACAGTTCTACGATAGTGAGAGTGTAGGATGTCCGGACAGTGGCCAGCTTCACAGTTCTACGATAGTGAGAGTGTAGGATGTCCGGACAGTGGCCAGCTTCACAGTTCTACGATAGTGAGAGTGTAGGATGTCCGGACAGTGGCCAGCTTCACAGTTCTACGATAGTGAGAGTGTAGGATGTCCGGACAGTGGCCAGCTTCACAGTTCTACGATAGTGAGAGTGTAGGATGTCCGGACAGTGGCCAGCTTCACAGTTCTACGATAGTGAGAGTGTAGGATGTCCGGACAGTGGCCAGCTTCACAGTTCTACGATAGTGAGAGTGTAGGATGTCCGGACAGTGGCCAGCTTCACAGTTCTACGATAGTGAGAGTGTAGGATGTCCGGACAGTGGCCAGCTTCACAGTTCTACGATAGTGAGAGTGTAGGATGTCCGGACAGTGGCCAGCTTCACAGTTCTACGATAGTGAGAGTGTAGGATGTCCGGACAGTGGCCAGCTTCACAGTTCTACGATAGTGAGAGTGTAGGATGTCCGGACAGTGGCCAGCTTCACAGTTCTACGATAGTGAGAGTGTAGGATGTCCGGACAGTGGCCAGCTTCACAGTTCTACGATAGTGAGAGTGTAGGATGTCCGGACAGTGGCCAACTTCACAATTATGAAAAATCTTTTAACCTTCAATCTGAAAGTCCATTGAACATTTCTTAATAAGGTGCCCATATCTTGATGATCTGCGAGCGGTGTGGCTGGTCTCTTTACTATCTGAGGATATTTCCCTTGAGTCAGAGGGGTGTCACATTTATCTACTCACTCTGACTCAAGAGGATGCTGTCAGGGCTGTGGCTTCCTTTAATGCTTTAGCGTCCAAAGAAGGGACAGGATCCGGGAAAGACGGAGGCTGCTCCTATCCAACCTGGAACATAATTCTACTATTTCTTGAAGACGTTATCGCTATCTTTTATAATGATGATAATAATAATATCAATAATATTAATAATGAATACATATTAATATCATGTATTTTGCAGGGAGGAGCTTGCTGCTGTATTGGCCACTCTTATCAGTTGGGATTAGATTACTTGACTGCACTGCGTCAATCCTAGGTTCTGGATCCCTACATTTATATATAGATATCGGCATACTAGCCATTGAATTGATTACGGTGTGGCCCTCCTAGTGACTCCTATATTTCCATGTATGCAACTCATGGGTTTTGTTTTAGCTGCGATTCTCATTATCGATGTATATGTCAGTGGGACCAGCCGTTTTTATCCTTAACCTCTTTTAGCTCTGATGGGTTTTTATATATCGTAGTGTTTTATGTTTTGTTTTGTTTTGTTTTGATTGTATTTTATTTGAATTGCATATATGGCCAGGGCAAGAGCCAGTGCCAAAGAAAGAAGAAAGTCCTGTTGAAATGATAAATGTTACAATTCTTTGGATTGATTAAATCAATATTAGGATTAGGAATAACACAAGCTGTCCTTGCGTGTGCGTTTCTCTCCAGGGTTTGTGTATTCTAATAAGCTTCTCTCCTTTATCCTTCCTCTGTTAGAAAATTGCCGCAGCACTGGTGCGTCTGCTGGTCCTGGAGAATATATTTCTAATACCCTCCTCGGACATCTACCTTTTGGTTGGAGCGTACATCAAGTACAAAGTTGCTAAAATAGTTCAGGGGAAGATCACAGGTGATTCATTTTTTTTAATCACCTCTGTATTTTTGCAGACTTTTGATAATCCAAATTACAGCAGCTGTAATTGGGAGTAATTCCCAGGAGTTTGTGCCTTTATAAAGAAACCATCTTGTGCAGAGCGGGGACCCACTGTGAACTAATCGCATTTTGTAAAATAACTTCTTTCTGCAGAAGTGACGCTGCCTCTGGAACATTATGAGCTTGAACTGCGCGATGAAGGTGTGGCTCCAGGGGGATCTAACCTGATCCCGGTGGCCAGACTGGATGCAAACACAGCTACGGTGACAGCAGTGCAGCTGGGACAGATCAATCTCGTCTTTGTTCATAAAAGTATCCTTTCAGGCTGGAGCCGCTCACTCTCCCGGGTGTGACAGCACACGTCCCTCAGCATGGCATGCCGTGCAAAGCCGATTCGAGGAGGTGGTATGTAGTGTATGTCCCAGGGCCAGGCGCACAATCCAGGGAAGCAGCCTCCAGTCACTTTAGTGGAGATTGGATCAGGCCCAACTTCCTCACATTTATTTTGGGTAGATTTAAAAAAGCACCCGTGTATGAATGTGGGTTGTTTATTGGCTGGGCTCTACTGCCCCATTCCTCCTTCTCCAGAAGACCAAATTCCTTATATCTACGCTGAGATATCCACATGCGAGCTGCGTCCGGGCTTCCCAACTGCTCCATCTATGTGGTGGAGGCTGGATATTTAGGTAATTCATCAGACAACAAGAGAAACTCTGATTATTGCTTCTTGCTGCTAATGTGATGTTTCAGTGTAAAGCTGGCAGCAACCTTTCATCTGTACCTCATGACAGCAAGACATTGTCCATGCTATGCTGATGTTTTCCTCAGTTCCGTTCCCCAAGAACCCAGTGTTGGGATCTCAGGGACTTGTCATGGTCTGCGCTTGACCCCATAGTCTTGGCCTTGTTCCTTCTATGCCCATCCCCCCCCCTTCGACCTTAGTAAGAGAAAAGGCAGGATGGGAGCAATTGCAGGTGTGGGTGATCCTGCCTGTCTCTTCTGTTTGTTGGGCTGCTCGGTTTCCTAGCCTCCT
Source organism: Sphenodon punctatus (assembly GCA_003113815.1). NCBI lineage: Eukaryota > Metazoa > Chordata > Lepidosauria > Sphenodontia > Sphenodontidae > Sphenodon > Sphenodon punctatus. The sequence goes on from QEPC01005523.1 coordinate 681,149, forward strand.
CCTTGTCTCTGACACTGTTCTCTTCACCACCCTAGAGTAGTTCTGGTATCTTCTGCTTTGTGTTTGGATCCCTTGCTTGAGTATCTTCCCTTTGGCCTCCTCTTCCTTCTCTAGTCTCTTGGAATCCTTCTTGTTGTTTTCTATCTGCTCTGGGTTGCTTCTCCCTTGTATGCTCTTTCTTATCCCTGACTTTGCAGTAGTCGTAGTCTTGCTTTCTATCGCGGTGTGTGCTGAGGGAGTGAGCTCCTCCCTCCTTCCCTTCTGGTCCCCTTGCTCCCTGCTGTACCCCTCTAGCCTTTCCCTTTAGTTAGTTTCCTTGCTCTGTGGATCTTCTCATGGTGTGCTGAGAGAGCTTGTTGTCCCTTCTCTGGGTAGCTCACCTGTTTCCCTTTAGTCGTGTAGTGCGGTTCCTGGTTACCTTCTGCTCCTTGGGAAGAACCTTGCTTCCCTTGACTTCCTTGTAGGAATACTTAGAGTATCGTGCTTGTTTCCCCTTATAATCTCTTACCCCTTCATCGTATCTTTTTCATATTTTGCTCCTCATTCCTTAGTTCTTTCTTTAGACTCCATCTGTTGTTTAGTGTCCATAACTTGTCCCCCATTGTTCTTCATCTAGTGCCTGGTCATCTCGTTATCGAGCTTTCAGCTTCTTAAGGGTTCTGATATTGTATGTGGGGCCCTTTTCATCGTTCCTTCACTCCTCTGCTTCTTCTTGTTCCTGTGTCCTATCTCTGAAACTCCTTCTAGCTCTTCATCCTCCCTTTTCTTTCTTACCTCGACCTCCTCCAGATTATACTTCGTAGCTTTCTGTCCCTTAGCTCTTGCTCCTGATTTCCCTTCCAGACTTAGGGCTCTTGGCTTGTGTTGGCCTGAGTTCCTTGTGTTTTGCGTTCCCTCCTAGATCAAACTCTTTGCTTCCCTAATAGACTCCGTGACACTCTGTTCCCGCTTGGTTTCCTGGCTCCAGCTCTTTACCTGTTTCTACCTTTGATTCCTCGTTCTCCTCCTTTCCTCTGACTTGTTCAGGGTTTGTAAAACTGTGTCTGAGTTCTAAGCCCGATGATGAGCTATTGGCTGTCCCTTAGGGGAACGTGCCGTGCCAGCTGTAACACCCCGAGGGCTAGTTTGAACCCAGTGTTGGACTGGTTACCCTAGGTTCCTGGTGTCTCTTAGCATGCTGTCTAGCATCCCCTGCTGGTCATCGTTGGCCTTGCACCCCCCCAATCCCTGACAGGACTTTTCGGGTGGTAGTAAAAATATCCAAAATTGATATTTCTGTAGCTCTTTTAGACACTTTTATCTACGTATTAAGGAAAATAAATGTACTGTTTGTTGCCTCCCTCCCTTTGGGCCATTTCAAACATTCAGGTCTTGTTGCCTGGAAAGCGCACGCTCTGATCCAGTTCTTACCATTTCATATTGTCGCTTGGCTGCTGCAGGAGATCCGTTTCTTGCCTTCTAAACAATGCTGCCATGTACAAACCCAAGCGAGGTGAGATCTTACAAGGTTTCTCTGTAAAGCTCTTTTCAATCCCTTTGAATGAATAAGTGGGGGATCGCTTTCGCCATCAGTTAACCTCCCTTGTAAAAGAAACCAAGCTTGTTAGTTGGATGGAACAAGGTCTGACTGAAAAAGGAGACTGTGACTGTCGTGCCAATACTCTGCCGGGTGCAGAGAGAGAGGCGGTCTGGGGAATTCTCCCTCCCGTTGGGCTCGTGGCCTTCTAGGGCGGCAGCTTTGAACAGCTGAACTGTGTGAAGGAAGAGCAATCTCTGCTGATCTCTGAACCATTTCTCGAGGGCTGGGGTGGGATATCGCAGAGACCCCTTATTCCACCATCCCTTCTCTTCAACCCGCTTTCATGGTGGGGCCTTCCTGCACCCGGATTTAGCAACCCTGCTCCTCTGGGGCTGCAAGCAATGATTTGTCGTTCAGCTCAGCATTGGCCAATAGGGACCAGTCGCAGATGGCTGCTCAATCCGTTTCTGCCACCGCTGGGTGAAAACAAAGGCGCCGTTAGCCCACTGGAGCCTGGGCTCGTGTTTGGTGTGTCCAGCCTAACCAACAGTGGCAGAAAGCTGAGGAAAAGTGCTGGAAATAAAGTCTTGGAAATGGATGAAAATGACCACACACCCCTTCCCCCTGCTGTGTCTTCTGTTTGCTTTTCCCTTTTCGCTGTTGAGAGCACTTCCAAAAGCAAAAGTAACCAGCCCCAGCGCCACTGGCACCACTCTGGGCGCTGGCCCCGGGACTCTCTGGTTCTGGCAGAGCTGTACGCGGGATGGGGAATAGATTGGAGGCAGCCCTGTGGGCACGTGAGTCCGCCCATCGATGCTCTCGCTGTTCCTCTTGCAGTGCTGCCATAAGACAGAGCTGATCAGGAGGGCTGAATTCCCCGGTCCCCGCCTCGTCTGTTGATCAAAATTGGGCACCTAGCACCTTCCACGTGAACTACATTCACCGAGCATAAGAGAGCCCTTCTCTCTGATTGCAGGCTTTCATGTCCAGCCAGGAAATAGGTGGATTCTGGAAGTGAGGCGAGTCTACATCGTGACTGTGGAAGTGTATGATAAATCCAGCACCAAGGTCTACTTGTCCGACGTGAGTGTGTGAAGGGGGAAGCAGGCCGGCTCCGTCTCTAACTGATCTCCAGCAGCAATAGCAGAGTGTTAGCGGGAATGGGGAAAACACAGGGAACGGGGCCCCCAACAGAGGGGCTGGAAATGCTTTCCTCTTCATGTTTTTAAAGCTGAGAAATTCAGCTCAGTGTAATATTAGCAGAGAGGATAGTGTCCTCCTTTCAGATTTGAAAATGATCATACCTTGCACTTTTAATCTATATGTCCCAAAGTGTCTTGGAAAGGAGGGTGGCAATGGTCTTTATCCCCATTTTACAGATGGGTAAACTGAGGCACAGAGCGGGGCAGTGATTTGTGCAGACACCCAGCAGCTGGGCAGGAAATAGAATCCAGGTGCCCTATTCACTAGCTCACATAATTTTCCGGTCTATTAAATTCCCCATCTGACTACCTGACTTTTGAAGTGGCTGTAAATGTAAAGTCTGTTAGGACAGAGCCAGTGTGGTTTAATGGTTAGAATATTTATTTGTGGCTCTGCCACTGGCTCGCTATATGGCCATGGGCAAGCCACTTAATTTTCTCGGTGCCGTAGCTTTCTCTGTCTGTAGAAAGGCAGTCATAAGGTTTCTCTCTAGTGGAGAGAGCAATATAATTGCTACTATGTGGCAATAGCACGCCATTTCCTTTAGAAGAGTTTGAGCCTAGTAGGTGCCCACATTTCCTGCTTTCACAGCTGTCCCGTAAGCATGTCCGCATGCATCTGTCCTCTGGGAAGAAGCTGGTGGTTTGGTATGTCCCTGCGGCTGCACACAGCTCTCTGCCTCTTGCATTTCTTCGGGCAGGGGGTTCAGGTTTGCCTGGCAAGCAGTTTGTTTTTGTTGATTTGCAGAATCTCCAAATAACCCACCAGTTTCCCCAGGACTATTTTGAGGAGTTTTCGTCTTCTGTTAATGGTTCTTACCATATTGTTCAGATCCTAAAAGATGGTGTCACAGTAATCAAAGCCACCCTGGTGTCTGTTCTTCTTCAGGTACAAAGTAAAGATCATGATATTCCTTCCTAGAATTTGCTGCTATCTTTAGGCTGGGTCCAGGACCTGTTAAAGTCATTGGGATAATTCCGGCTACATTCACACAAAATGCTTAACATGGGGGGGAAAACCTCACTCCTGCCTAATTTGTGAATGTGTGCAAAGTGTAGGTTATACCAGGAGTCATGTGGGTTAAGTCCTAAAAGTTTAGCTGGAAAAGTAAGTCTTGACATTTGTGCTAAATCCATCTTTCCAATTTCGTGTATCAGGTGAAGTGATTAATCTTCATATCACCCAGCCTTAATTGCTGCAGGAGGGGAATAGAGGTGATTTCCCCTCAGGGGATGAATCCCCTACTGCCTTCCTGGTGGGAACAATGTATTGATGATAAAAAACAAACAAACAAAAACACCCACACACATAATTAGTAGCCACTGGGAAGTACTAGGGTAACTTTTGAAGTGGGGAGGGAAATCTTGGAAGTGTGGGAGGGAACCTGGGAGCAATTAAGATGCAGGAATAAAACTCCCTCCACAATGAGTGCAGCGTCCCAGTGACTTCAGTTGGGATAGTGTATGTTTCAGACTGTGGCTGTAATGCATGCAGGGGACAACATGGGATCTCTGACTCTCTGGAAGGGGCTGGGATTCCGTCAGCCCCCTCACAGACCCAGCTAGGCAGCGCAGGGATTAGCAGGACTCTGTCAGGGGAGGGTGGCGACAAGGGGAAAAGAATGGCTTGTCTCAACATTGGGTGGGTCTTTGAAAGAGGACAACCCGTCCGACTGGTCTCTGCACTAATTGACGGATTCTGCTGTTCTTGGAACACCTGTGAGTTAATCTACCCCTGCAAAGTGGTTTGAACGATACCTTTTATTGGACCAGCCCTTGTTGGTGGGGGGTGCAAAATCCGTTCAGAAATGTTAACAAAGGACAAATGGCCCACGAAACACTCGAGAGCATGCATTAAAGTCCTTTCATTGTGGATTTCTGTGGTGTATTCGATGGGGAAGAGTTTGGAGAAATCTGTCCAGTAATCCCCTTGCTCCCCGGCCCCGGGTTCGCTTGCTTTCATCCCCCTTTGTCCTGCGGTGTGGCAGCTAGGGCGCCCCGAGTGCATCTCTGAGGGACTTGAAGGGTCGTCTAGTGCAACTCGGATTCCCATTAGACGGTCTCTAACCTGTCGGGAATCGTAGGGAGACATTGCTGCTGTCATTGGGGAACTTTAATTATGTCTCCCCAGAAAATGAAGCAATGCTGATTTCCAGCAAGTTTACAGTGTTACTGCAGACATTGTCTTCTGAGGGAACCGTGCCAGTAGCGAGCACTGGTTCTTCCCCGTTGTGCCTGCTCCATCAGCAGCCCAAGGGAAGGCCTTGTCAGCCTGGGCTGCTGGCTGCCCTCTTTGTGCCTGAATCCCCCTTGTTTTCTGCCTGTAGAGCGGCTCTCTGCTTTTCTTACCTGTCCCCATCAGCCATGAGCAGGAAGTGAAGATTTACCTTCCCATCAAGCTGACGCCCTCCTTCCTGGCATTCCCGCACCACCCCCTGGAAGTCTTGTATCGGTACCGAGTTCAGGTGAAGTAGATCACAGCATGGAGGCCTCCTCAGTGGTAACGTAGCACACACAGACCCTGGGTGAATATCCAGACGCCACAACCTGCTTTCCTTGCTAGTTTGTTCATGTCCCCATAGATATGTCAGTGCTAGGAGACGCTTATGAGATATACAGATTGCAGGGCTGCATTGACGCCAATGCAGCCCTGCAAACTGCATTTCTCAAGTGTCCGCTAAAATATGCAAATCTATCCACCCTAGTCCCTGATCCTACCAGGGCTGCTGCTTCTCATGGTTTGACTCAGCGACTCCCTATTTTGGCCTCTGGGAGTCAAACCAGAGAGTTGGCCTCCCCAGGCCCTGCCCCTATTAAAATCAATGCCCAGCCTCTAACTGAATTCAGAGGGAGCAGAATTGTGTGTCCTGCGGTAGAAACCTCGCTATCAAAGCTCTAACCCGCCCCCCCCAAGCTGCTTTCCAGGAGGCTTGACTGCTTCTCCCCTTCACATACATCCCACTTGCCTTTCATCCTAAACAGCCTCTGCTAGCTCTTCTCACTTGATGGGGTGGAGTAGGGATGGGGTTTTTTTCTATGGCCCCTGTCCGGTTCCTGGATCTGGACCTAGTTCCTTCCCCCAAGCACTGGGAGACTGCACTTAGGGCAAGGGAGCAGAAATGGGAGAGAGGACAGATCCATGGGATTGATCCATAGTCTGCCCCCTCCTTTCTTGAGTGCACTCCTTAGCCACCCGCACCCCAATGTCTATGCGGCCCTTGGAGCCTGTGGCTCCTGGGCGAGACCCTCCCTAGTTCCAGCATCCCGTGCCTTTGCTTCGTATGCTTAGACCTGGGCATCTTTTATCATTCGGAGAAGAGCCGTGTCCAGCCTTTTATTACAGGAAGAGTGATAGCCCTGTCTGTGCTCTATCCTGGGGCAATAACCTTTCCGGTCTCTGTTTCTCAGGCTGTGGAATGAGATGAATAATGTTTTATTCAAGTGCCGTAGACATGCCGTCTCCAGTATTACTGTCACTGACAGAACAGGCTTCCCGTTAGTCAGATGAGGTCATGATTGTACCCCCAGCACACACTTCTCCTTCCGTTTCTACTGCCCTGGCTGAGCTGTGATTTGTGTTCTGTGCTCTTCATAGGTGGAAGGAGGCAGCGGCAACTTCACATGGGCCTCTTCCAACCAGACCGTTGCCACCGTCACCATCAAAGGCGTGGTGACTGCAGGGCTGGTCAGAGGCCAGAACACTGTGCAGGCCAGAGATGTGCAGAACCCCTTCCATTATGGGGAAATACAGGCAAGTCCATTGCAGCAGGGATGGGACAGAGGAGCCCGTTACTGAACTTAGAGGCCTGGAAAGCAGCATTGACAAGGGGCTGTTGCTTAGAAATGCTGGCTTGCTTCCCTTCTGACTTACTCGGCAGCTCAGCCCTTTGGTGGGGCAGTCTTGGTTTGTGCTGGGGAGAGGGAATAAAATCCTGCCCTTTGCCATTTATGGGTTAAACTCAGTGTTTTTTTTGTCTCCGTACTAATTCTTTGCTGAGCGTAAAAATGCTACTTGAGGTAGGTGCACAATGGGCAGAGAACGGCTGTACCTCATGTTCCGAAGCCTGCCCACTGAAACGCTGGCAGCGCAGTTAGGATCTGCCAGGGCCTCCATTCTCCCCTTCCGCCTGGCAGGAGAGACACTAGGACTCCGCTTCCCCCCTCTCCCCCCCCCCCCCCCCCCCCCGGTAAGCCCTTTCCCTGAGACAATTGCTGTTTCTCAGTCCAGGTGTACGTGCTCAAGCTGACAAAGATGGAGTTTTTGCCGTTGCACGCAGACGTTGAGATTGGGCAAATCTTGGTAGCCCCGCTCATGATGTACCACACAGACAAGGAGACCAAGGAGACCATGGCTTTTACCGACTGCTCCCTTTTAGCACTGGATATAAGCATGGACAAGCAAGGGGTATTTTTCCTTGACGAAGACGGTAAGAGGGCAGCTTCTTTCTGTTTTTCCTGTCTTCCTTCAGCAGCTGCCAACTCACTCATGACATGGCACGGAATGCCCCCCAGAAACGTTTCTATCCGTATGTTCCTCTCACAGCTAAAATGTCTGCTGGTCCCTCAAGAAAGTGGCCAAAGGAGAGGAGAGGTGGTGCCTGCTTTCTGTTTGTGACTGAATGCACGGGCCGTGATCCAAAAGCCACTTGCTCTGCAGGCATTCTATTGAAGCCCAGAGTGGTACATCATGGCCTATGGCAATGGACTTGCCTGGAGGGCCTGGCACTGGTGGAGAGCTGTCCGTGCAGCTCCTGAACCACAGTTTGGGGTGATGTGACCCTCCCTCCCTCTCTCCTCCTCAAGGAGCTAGAAAGGAGAGGGAACCTAGCTCCAGCCCTGTGCTCATCACTGTGGAATTGCTTCTCTCCTTTCACAGGGAAGCAGAAACCTGGCCCAGCCTTCTGCTCCAGCATCCAGCTAGCGGCCAAGTCCTTGGGACACACTCTAGTCACGGCGAGCGCCACCGTCTACCAGGAGTATTTTGAAACCAGCGCCACCTTTGCGGCCTACGAACCCCTCAAGGTGAGGAGCTGCTTGCTACCTCTCCTCTCCCTCCATTCCTGCTTGCGCCATTTGTGGCTTTCACAGCGAGGGGCAGGATGGGGCCACTCCCCCTTGTCATTTGTACGCAGACACAGGAGCATTGAGACAGCGCCCGTCCAGCCTGCCCACGTCTCTTAGCTAGAGAGAGAATCTGCTAGGTAGCCCATAATGCAATGATTAAACCCTTCACATGTTAGAAAAAAGGCATGTGATGACTTTAGCATGATTGTTAAACCCAGGGTTTTGAGTCCAAAGTCTTGGAAGAAACCTGCATTACGCCTGCTGCATCTTGCAACCTGACTCTTTCATAAAAAAAAGTGTGGGGAAATTCTTTTCCTTGTCTTAGTGAAGCCTGATAGCAAGGCCTCCCAGCTCCTTGGGGGCAGGTCACGCCCCCTCTCGTCCCCCCTGGACGTGAATGAACAGCTCCTTGGGAGTGAGGAGAACTTTCAACCTTGAATTATTTCTCTGTTTTTCTCTGTGAGGAAAGTTTCTCTTCTCACTTTTCATGCTCTCATTGAAATAGTAGATTAAAAATATTAGGGGAAACTGTCGGCACTGTTGGGCCATGGGGAGGTTGTGGAATTGCTTTTGTGGAGGTTTCCAAAGCCCATCTAGACAAGCATCCGTCTGGGATGCTGCAGGGAGAGCATCTCCTGCTTGGAGCGAGGGGCTGAGTCCAGCCCTATGGCTCTGACACTCCTCGGGGTGACCATCAGGCTGTGAACCCCGTGGAGGTGGCTCTGGTGACTTGGCACTCGGTGAAGGAGACGGTGTTCGAAGGAGGGCCTGGCCCATGGGTTTTGGAGCCGTCCCGCTTCTTCTCGGAGCTCACCTTGGAGCAAGAGGAGAAGATCGCGGTTGTGGAGTTCCGGCCGCCAGCCAAACGGAAGCCAAACCAGTACATTTACCGGATCATGTGCCTGGAGCTGGGAGAGCAGGTAGGACATTTCATTCCCTGACATGGCTAAGCTCAAGTCCATAGGCTCACAATTTTAAAGCAGTAACAATGTGTAAACGTGACCAGAAAGCTCAGAGTTTTCCTTAGCCCTGGTTCAGGGAGGGCCCCTTTCTCTTGTTCTTACCTGCCAGTTCAGAAGTCCTTAGAGCCCAGTCTCTTGATAAAGTAGAAAGGGGGGTGGGGCTGTTTCCCCCTGGCCTGCGGAGGTGCCTGCCTCACACACCGCATGCTCTGTCTGAGAAATCTAGGCCCTGAGGCTCCTGGGGGCCTCCCTTTTCTCGGTGTGTTCTGTGCACCGTTAACTCTGGGGTCCGGCTAGACTAAGGGTGGGGAACCTCAGGCCTGGGGGCCAAATGCAGCCCTTGGCAAGTTTTTATCTGGTCCCTTTCCAGTGCCTGGGTCTGGCCCCTGGATCCAGTCTCTACCCCCAAGCACTGACAAATTGAGCTCAGGCTAATGGGGCAGAGAGGAGGGTATTCACACAAGGGTCGGGGAGAGAGCCATGATCTGGAACCTCCTTTTCTTGAGTACACCTGCTAAGCACCCCCGCTCCCAAGCTCTGTGTGGCCCTCGCAGCTCGTACTCATTTTCAGTGTGGCCCCCGGGACAGAAAAGGTTCCCGCCCACTGCTGGGCTAGACTCACCAAGGCCAGTGGTTAACCCTCTCCCTTGCCTGTTCTTGAAGGTGCTTACTTTCCGAGTAGGGAACCAGCCCGGAGTGCTGAACCCCAGCCCTGCCATGGAGATGGTGCAGGTGAGGTTTATCTGTGCTCACCCAGCCAGCATGTCTGTGACGCCCGTCTACAAAGTAGCGGCAGCTCTCCAGCCTTGTCCCCTGCCGCAGCACAACAAACAGCTGGTAAGTCTGGAAACCGGATTCATAACATGATCATTGTCGGAGACCGGGGAATGGGACAATGAAGCTGCACCGACAGGCAGAGTCTGTGAAACTCGTCTAGGGAGAGAGGGGGATTGCCATGTTGATTTATTGGTTTATTTAATCATCGTTTTGTTTTTATTGTTGTAAGCCGCCCCAAGCTGCCTGTGGTCGGAGAGGGTTGGGTAGAAGAGTTTTAAATAAATAAATAAAATGCCAGCACCTTGAATCTGGCCCGGTAGACTATAGGCAGCCAGTGTAGTGCCCAGAGCACTGGTGTAACGTGCTCACGTCAGCCCACTCCCCTAAGCCACATTCTGCACCAGCTGCAGTCTGCGGACTGGCATCCTGGGTAGCCCCATGCCGAGCGGGTTGCAATAGTCTAGCCTAGAGGTAATGAAGGCATGGGTGGAGGGTGGCAAGGTCAGAACTTGACACACAAGGCTGCAGCCGCCGGACAAGCTGTAATTGCTGGAAAGCACTCCTCGCCGCAGCCGTCCCCTGGAGATCCAGGCGAAGCTGTGGAGCGAGGATCACACCTAGGCTATGGACCTGGGAAACCAATGGCGGAGAGATCCCATCAATGGTGGGGAACTGACCCCAACTCCGCACACAAGGTCTGAGGAAAGAAGTACAATTCCCCCAGGACCATCTGGTGGGTTCTCCCGGCGAGGTAGGAACAGAACCAGTCTAAACCAGTTATTCCCATGATGACATGGTGCCGCAGGCGACTCACCAACACCTCGTGCTCAACCAGATCAAAGGCAACAGAAAGATCTAATAAAACCAACAGGGTCTCCTGACCCTGGTCCATAGCCCAGCGAAGGGCGTTGACCAAGCCACAAGCGCGGTCTCTGGCCAGACTGCGAGGGATCCAGATGCGCCTGGAGCTGCCGAGCCACTGCCCACTCCCTAAGAAGGGGAGGTTAGAGACCGGGCGGTAGCGGGCTAGGGAGACAGTGTCCAACGATGGCTTCTTCAGCAGGGGCTGGACCACCCTGCCCTCCCTAAGGGAGGCATTGACAACCCCAGTCAACAACGGCCACAGAGTCTCCTGTCTGGCTTTCACCAGCCAGGAAGGGCATGGATCTAATTCACACGCGGTGGCCCTAACAGCCCCCAGCACATCCCCAGCATCCGTGGGTTCCACCATCCAAAACTGGACCAGACACTGCCTCTGCCTCTGGCTCTGGCTCTCCCTCTGCATCAACTGTCATGCTGAAATCGTGGTGAATGCGAGCAATCTTGTCCACAAAGTACTGTATAAACTTGTCATAGCGGAGACTGGGGACAGGCTGGACTGACCAGACCTCTCACCATCCGGAAACGTTCCGCTGGACGAGACTTGCTGCCCGAACAGCCACAGTGTAGGTCCTCAAACTGCTCCTATGAAGCAGTCGATTGTGCTCATTGGGAGTACGGTGCCACCGTCGCTCCAACCACCTTCCCTCCGCTTTAGCCTCCGCAGCTCCTCTAAACCACGGGGACCTGCCGTGCCGAAAGGATGGAGGTGGACGCCTAGGAGGCACTGAGTCAATGACCTTGGCCAAAAGCCTATTCCACAGGGTCATCAACCGAGCAGTCGGTGAGGTCGGGGAAGATCCCCCAGAGCATTCCGGAACTGTTCTGGTTCCATAAGTCTCCAAGTGTGGATCATCCAGATCAATCCTGCACCCTGCCAGGGCCTGATGTACACCAGGATACAGGCTTTTGGGAGGTAACGTTAGACCCAAAGTGGGAGATGGAGACAAAGTAGCTCTTTTATTGGACCACTGAGTGGGGGATGGGGGAGAACATGCAAGCTTCTGGGCCTCACAGCGTCTTTCCTCAGACATGTAACAAGCCAGAAGTATAGACTGAGCAAATATAGAAGAGATAGAGATAGGAAGACAAAGACTTGGGAGGGAGCTGTTGGAAAAAAATATAGATTTCAGACATTTTAAAAACAATAAGCTTAAAAATAATTGCTAATGGAGTTGCAACCCAAGAACCGCTAGATAACAGTCAGTGCAGATGCCATAAACGACTGCTTCTTGGAGCAGCTGGTCCTGGAGCTGCTTTGGATCTAGTCCTAAGTGGAGCCCAGGGGTAACGGTTGTGGTGACGCTTGGCAATAGTGATCCTAATATAATCCAATTCAACATACTTATAAGAGGGAGAATGACAAAACTACTGCAGTAACATTTCACTTTAATAAGGGGAACTATGCACAAATGAGGAAAGCTAAAAGGAGCAATTGCACGGATTAAATGTCTACAAGAGATGTGGAGACTATTTAAAGACACCATCTTGCAAGCCCAGATAAATGTATTCCACAAGTAAAAAAAGGGGTGGGTAGCAACTAAATGGGGAGGTGAAGGAGGCTATTGGAGCCCAAAAGGTGCCCTTTAAAGCAAGCGGAAAGCTAGTTCTAATGAGGAAACTAGGAAAGCGCATCAGCCCAGGCAATTAGAAGTAAAACATTCATAAGGCAGGTCAAGAGGGAATTTGAAGAGAGGCTTTTTCAGGTACATCAGAACCAAGAAGCCTGTTAATTGCCCATTTCCCGCACCAGGAGAAAGGAACGTGAGGCTTGGAACATCAGTGAACGGGGCTCCCCTCGTTTCCAATCACGAAAGGCAGGGTGCAAAATCCAACCCTGCCTTTCATGTTTGAAAACAAGGGGAGACATCTTCAGTGACGCTTTAACCCTGTGCCCACGTTCCAAGCCTCACGTTACTTTGCCTGCCGGGAGTTTGCTTCCCATTAGTTTTCCTCAGCGCGGTAACGTGAGGGAGCAGCCTCAGTTTGGGCCATTAGATGCCCAGGGGATAAAAGGGGCGCTCAGGGATGACAAGCCCTTTGCAGAGAATCCTCATCTAGAATCATCTGCCAAGGCTCCACCTTGGTAAATTTCCCTCCTCCTCCTGTCCTCTGCACAGGTTTTATGTTTTGCAAGGGGCAGGAGGGGTGTGTGTGTGTGTGTGTGTGTGCTGACTGTGAGCCCTCTCCCTGTGTGTGTGCTGACTGTGAGCCCTCTCCCTGTGTGTGTGTGTGTGAGAGAGAGAGACCTTCCTCCTCCCCCGTGTGTGTGTTGAATGTGAGCCCCCCCCCCCCAATGTGTGTGTGTGTGTGGTGAGTGCTGTGTGGAGGTGGGCTGGGAATTGTGGGGTAGCAGCCAGAGAAGGGCGATGGGGTGCAAATTTTGTACGTCCGGCCCTGCCCGTGGCACGCACCTACCCAGCCACGTAGCGAGGGGACAGGCTGCCAGTCCCACCCTGTCCCTTTCCTTAGGGCATGGCACTAGCGCTGGGAGCTCTATCCACTCTGGGATCCCACACAGCATGGGAGGCAGCAGCGCGGCTTGACTCATCCCAGGGGAAGTTCCCTTGTGGAGCCTTTAGCTGAGGGTACCAGCCACCCCCAGCCAGTGAGGTGGCAGATCTGGGGGAAAGTTCCTTGCCCCACCCCTCCAGCCGGACCAATGGCTGGGTCAGGGATGCCCCATGGCAGCCGCAGCATCTTTCTTCCCCCTCTCAGGTGGCAGCATCACCTGTTAGAACTTACGGCTTGCCCCTCGACCTTGCTACTCCTGCACTGCATCATTTCAGGTGTGCGTCCTTTCCATAGCATAAAGTAGAAACTTCAGCATCTTATCACTTAAAAAGCACTGTGTGAATTTTCAAAAAATAAAGCAAAGGCAGACCTTGCCCGCAGGCTTGAATTATCTAAACAGTTTACAGCTCCTTATAGATAACTATAAAACCCCATGCCTCTTCAGTCCCAGAGGGTTGCAAGCCCCAACAAAAACGCACCTTCGTCTCCAGTTTTCAACTGCTGTATCTCTGCAGCTATCCAAATTTCAGCCTAATCAGCTGAAAACCAGCTCGCTCTCACCCACGCGGTCCTCCATACCAAATTTCATCTCAATGTTATAAGCAGGGACCCATCTTGACTGTGTTGCTGCAATTTGCAGTGATTTTTGCAGAATCGGCCAATCCTCGCAGTGCTAGGATGAAATTGCAGTGAAACTGCAGTGCAAGATCTTTAAATCCTGGCTCAGTCATAAACTTGCTGCCTGACCCCGAACTAAAACTGCTGCTGTAGGTGCTGTCTGTCAGGGAGGTGTGACCACAACCCTGAGGGTGAATAGGCCCCTGGGAGATGAATTGTGGGTCTGGGAGGTCTTGGGGCCCGATGTTTTGGTGAGGGGGGTCTGGGGCGTTCTGGGGGGCTGAAATTCCAGAGGATTTGAGTGGTGTTGGATTAACAAAGCTGTGATTCTATGGGCGTTTTCACACAAGACATTCTCCACTCACCCCCCACCCCCCGATCCATGTTGCAGGGCTGCAGTGTTGCCCTAAGGGTGCCCTGTAACATGGATCGTGGCTGGGGAGTGTCTTGCGTGGAAATGCCTTATATCAAACCTGGTGAAAAAGTTTGCTGGTAAGCAAATTTGCATGTATAAATGGTTGCATAATTATGCAAATCAAGTTAGTTATGTAAATGTTAATGCTTGTGGTGAATTTGCAGAATTTGGCTTCACTGGTTGCAGAATTTTAGATTTTTTTTCGTGCAGTGAACACAGGTCCCTGTTTATAAGGGACAGAATATTTGTGCTTTATAATGGAGTCTGCAAGGCCAGTCGTAGAGCTAGGTTTGAAAAAGGCCTGGATAAGTTCTTGGAGGATCGGTCCATTAGCAGCTTTAGCCAAGTAGACTGGGAGTGAACAACGGGGAATGGGTCGCCCCATTGTGACCTGTTGGGGACTTCTTCCAAACAACCGAGGTTGGCCGCTGTCGGAGACAGGATGCTGGGCTGGATGGACCCTTGCTCTGGTGCAGTACTGCGCTACGTACGCTGTTACGTTGAGAACGGTGCACAGGGTGGGGATAGGAAGCAGCTTCCCATGGGAAGGAAACTTCACGTCTCCGGGTAGCGGAGATGACTCTGGGGAGTTTGTCTAAGAAACCCCCAGAGGGAATGGCTCTCCAGGGGACATGCCAGCCTGAGAGAGACAGACGCCTTGTGTCCCTGGCAGCTTCTTCGATTCTTCTTAATAAACGCTCTTGTTTTGGATCCAGGTTCCTGTGTCCAGTTTGAGGAACACCACGCTGGAACTGGCGTTGTTCGATCAGCACCGTAGGAAGTTTGATAACTTCAGCTCCTTGGTGCTGGAGTGGAAATCAGCCAACCAGACTCTTGCCCAGTTCGCTGATTCCAGCTCCGTGCGGATGGTAGCCAAGGATGATGGGAGCGGACAGACTAGGCTGCATGGTACAGTCCCGTGGAACTGAGTTCTGCTCGCAGCAGAAGAGAATTACGTTCAGTCTCTTTCTTTTCTAATTCTGTCTCTTGTTTCCAATTCAATGTCCACTCACAGGGCATCAGCTGCTCGAGGTGCATCAAATCAAGGGGACTGTTCTGATTGGAGTCAGCTTTGTAAAGTATGCAGAGAGAGGCAGCCCCAAAGTGAGCAGCACATTTTCTAATCCTCCTGAGATCTCTCTAACAAACTCTTGTAGTTGAGCTGGGATAGATAAAATTATATCCAGTTTTGAATGTTTGGCTCTGTATCGGGGGCCGAATGTGGCCCATAGATAGCTTTTATTTGGCCGCTTTTCTCGTTCCTGCATCTGGCCCCAGGATCCAGTTCCTACCCCTGAGCACTGAAAGACTGAGCTCAAGGTAAGAGAGCAGAGAGGAGGGGACAGATCCTCAGCAGAGATTCATCATCTGGACCCACCTCTTCCTTTAGCACCTCTGTCCCCAACTTCTGTGTGGCCCTCAGAGCTTGTACTCACTTTCAGAGTGGCCCCTGGAAGGGAAAAGGTTCCCTGCCCTGCTGCTGCTCTGCTTCAAGGGGAAAGCCTCATGGCTGATCCAGCAGCTAGTGCGTAGAAATAGGAGTGCATTGTCTGGAAGGGCCTTCAAGGCTCATCTAGTCCAAGACAGGACGTCCCTGCAAACCACAGGGTACTACGTGCTAAGGGGCTACGTACTCGGAGTAATACGTACTAAGGGGCTACGTACTCGGAGGAATACGTGCTAAGGGGCTACGTACTCGGAGGAATACGTGCTAAGGGGCTACGTACTCGCAGGAATACGTGCTAAGGGGCTACGTACTCGCAGGAATACGTGCTAAGGGGCTACGTACTCGCAGGAATACGTGCTAAGGGGCTACGTACTCGCAGGAATACGGGCTAAGGGGCTACGTACTCGCAGGAATACGGGCTAAGGGGCTACTTACTGGTTTTGGTGCCTCCCTAGGAAGTCTCTACCTTGCCAGTTTCTGTTGCTGTGGAGTTGTTGCTTGTCGAGGATGTGACTGTGGTGCCAGATAACGTTACAATATATAATCATCCTGATGTAAAGGTAGGGGTCTATTAGCCCAGCGTGGCAGAGTTTCCTTAGCCGCGAGAGATGATTTCTTCCCTCTTCTACCTGCATCAAAGAGTCTTGCAGACTTTGCTCCTGATCTACACGCTAGTTACTCCGGAGTCATCTCATTGAAGGCCAGAGGGGTGTAAATCGCAGCCAGTGGTTCTGTGCCTGCATGGGATGCAAGTGACCCTCCCCTCCTAGAGTGATAAGCTTCCTCATTTTGTTTTACTCCTTTCTGCTCAATCAAACATAAACACAGAGCACTGTTACCACGTTCCACTCCTATCCCGTGGCAGCCATGTTCCCAGCTGACCTGCCAGTCCTCCTCACAGAGCTGGTGTTGTCCTGTCTCAGGGGAGTGATGGGACCGTGTGATCGCCTCTGGAGTCACTGCCCCCCCAGGGGCGTAGCCAGGTTGGGACGGGCCCCTCTCATTCTGTTGCCACCTCTGCTCTGAGATGACACGCACATACATTCCATGTGGGGCTGACCCTCCTGCCCCTGCTGTAGCTACACCCCTGTGCCCCTCCGCTGAGTGTCTTTGCAGCACGCCCAGCCCTTGCCCATGAAAGCAGGTGACCGGAAACCAAATTCAGCAATCCCAGAAATTAGCCCAGGCCACCAGGTTCTATTAGTTACAGTTATTCTGATGGGATAAACCAGGGGTGAGAGACACAAGACACGTCCGTTTGGGTCTGCCGCTCCTGCTTCATGGTTGGCTGATGGAGCCAGAGCTCGGCTGTCTTAGCTGCTGAGATTTGGAGGAGCAGCCAGGATTCAGCTGCTGAGGCTGGAGTGGATTCTCTGTAAAGCGCCAGGTCCATCGCTGGCGCTATATAAATGCTTATAAGAAGAAGTAGTAAGGCAAAGGACCATGGCTTCAGCACCGAGCTTGGGAGCAGCCCTGGCCGAGAGCCACATGTAAACTGCCCAACGGGAGGGTTCCGTATTGCTTGGTGCCGTGGAGTAAGGGTTGCCTTGGGAAGTTGTGGGGAGGAGTGCAAGGAGCTGCGTGCGCCGCTGAAGGCCAGATCCTCAGCTCTTGCTCCGGCAAAGCTCCCGTTGAAATCCCAGACCTCAGAATTTAAACGATACAGTCAGTGCTGGCTTCCTGGGTAATGAGCAAGGTGGTTCAGGAGTCAGGACGCTGGGGTCTTACCTCTGCTGTTTGTTCTTCCAGGAGATGTTTGCTCTCGTGGAAGGATCCGGGTACTTCCTAGTCAACAGCAGCAGCGAGGAGCTGGCGAACATTACCTACCTGGAATTGGAGAGTGCCGTCCAGGTGAGAGGGCTCAAGGCGTTGGGCACTGGAGAGGAGCGGGGTGCGGATTCCCCCACAGGGACATGGACTTACTCGCCCTCTTTCCCCCTTCTTGCTGCTGGATCAAAACACTGGATTGTGTAAAGCTGGCAAACTATAGCTCCTGCTACTCCCTCAGCCCTGCAGAATTCCTCGCGCCAGCTCTCTCTCCCTTTTGGAGGTTTATCCCATGAAAAGCAAGGGGCTGGCCAGCCAGCCGGCCTCCCAGCTCCGACTGGGCTGGCTTTCAACCAGTAGGGTCTCTCTGTCAAAGTTAACTCCTTCCCCGAGGATCAGAGTCAGCCGCTGGGCTGGAAACCAAGCCTGACCCAGCTTTCCGGCAGTGCCGTCTGCTGAGTCGCAGGAGAGTTTCCGAGGGAAGTGGGGCACAGTGAGGTCTGAGTCGACGCATTGGTTAGTGAATCTTCTGCTGGAAACGTCGTTGTGGTCGCTACGGAGCAGCCTAGCGCAGATGCATTCACTCTGCCCCCTCTCTCCCGAGAACCCTCTTCCGTCCAGCTTTCCCCAGCCCAGCTCCTTACCCCTCAGGCTGCTCCTCACTGATGCTGCCTCTTCCAGCCTTCCATCCAAGCTCCCCTTCTCCCCTGTCGCTAAGCAAAGCACATTGCACACCTGCAACTATTCAACGTTGTGATTGTCTCCCCTAGATTGTAAGCTCTTTGGGGCGGGGACCTGTCTCCAATTAATACATGATTGTACAGTGCTCTATAAATACTAATGCTGGGTGTTTTGAGCAATGACTTGTCAGCAGCGTGCTCTGCGTAGCAGGTTAACAGGTCCACGCGGCCGGTGTTTTGATAACGAAGTGCAGATTAAATGAACCTCCATTACCTCCTGTGACTGTCTCTCTCCCCCTCCTGGCAGGTCATCCCCGTGAGCCCCGGCGTTCTCACCTTGGAGGTCTACGATCTTTGCCTGGCGTTCCTGGGACCTGCTATGGCCTCCCTGCGGGTGTCTAATATGTATGAGCTGGAGGTGGATCTCATTGACAAGGTGGGAGAAGCTCAGGGCAGTTGGGGGGAATGTTGAGCAGGGAGAGACCCTGACAGAGCCCTGCAAATGGTGAATACTGCTCTGCGTGGAGGAGGGAGAAGTTGAAAGGCGGAGAAAGCACTCTGCGTCCCCAAGGCCAGACATGAGCACAAAGACCAGGTCAAAATTGTAAGAGCTCTTCTCTCTTTATGCCCTAGATCGAGATTGGCAAATCCGTCCTAGTCACGGTGCAAGTCCTGGGCTTCCTGCAACACCCTTTCAGGAGTAAATACTTCCCCTACATGAAGCTCAGGCTGCAGGCGGCCTCTCCAATTGTCTCACTTGTGTAAGTACAGCAGCGTGCCACCAGGAGCGAGCCCTCCTCCTCCTCCACTGAATGAGGGAGCCTCTGTCTCTCTGGCCCAGGAAGGGAGTGTGGTGGCTGGAGCAGGTGGCCTTTCATGATGCTTGTAAAGCCCTTTGAGATCTATAGTCAAAAGCGCTGGAGGCAGCACAAGACCTAGTTGTTTGGCCAGGCATTGAACAGGCAGGGGATGTGATGTGTTTCTGATGATGTGAGCTGCCCTGACTCTTCGGGAATCTAAATAATAAATATAGACGAGCAAAGTCTTATCTTATTTCACCCTAGATGCAGTTCCCCTGCTGCCACACAAATATCTCACTGTTCTTTCAATGTGCTTATATTAATATTATTTATCTAGCGCCAACAATCCACAGCCAGAGACCGGTCCCTACCCCTAATGGCTTACAATCAGAGAGTCAAGGGAGAGGACATTCACAAGGCTGAGAAGTTGCGTGGCAGCTATAGCCTCTAGCGGGGTTCAGATCCTGTCTTAGCCATGAACTCGCTGCGAGGCCTTGGGCAAGTCTCTCTCAGCCTCAGTTCCCCATCTGTAAAACGGAAATAATAATGACCTGCTACCGCAGGCTGTTGTGAGGGTGAATGGATACAGGCTGTAAAGCACTTTGAACCCTGAAAGTGCTATGGAAACCATACTATTCTGATTCAGTGGGTTAGTCCACAAATAGTGCTCCTTGGGCTTTGGGCTGCCCTCGTGTTGCATGGCTTACCCGCTGTGGGATAACGCTGTTTAAACGCAAATTCCTCGGTGTTGAGGATCTCTGAGTGTGCCACGGCCTGGCGGTGGGTGTGTTTGAGAGACTCATCCAGAACGAAATGATGAGGTTGCAGCAAGCGGCAGGATGAGCCCGGCCAAGGAATCGGCCATTGGGGGGGATGTGGGTGTTCCGCTCCCAGAGCTGTGTGTGTTCAGAAACACAACTGTGGGCTGGAGAGACTCACTGGAAACTGATTAGGTTCCTCTCCTCAGCAGCACCAAGTAGTCACAGCTGCATAAGAGAAATGGGGTGACTGGAGCGTGTGTGTCTTTGCAGACTCATGGAGGAAGTAGGTGACTATTCCGAAGTCTACTTGCTGCAAGCTGTGGCGATCGGACAGACCACTCTGGTGGCTACAGCCTGGGACAAAATGGGAGTGAAACTCACTTCGGCTCCTCGGAAAGTTGAAGTAAGAATTCTAGTTTGTCCATTTTCAGAGCTGGCTGGCTGTACAATCACTTTCCTCAAAATACTGTTTTAAAAATCCCACTTGGGTAACGCTGTCTGAATCGGTTGTGCTCAGGATGATTCTGATAGCCCTAAAAAAGCTGAGAGATCACTGAGCTTGGCCTTTCCAGGGTGCTGTGCTGCTCTCTGAATGATTGTACCAGAGAATTTCGTTTTCTCGTTGTCTGCGCAGTGGTGAGACGTGTGTGTGCCACCGTTAGAACTGGTCGCCTTGGTTAGAGCGCTTTCACAGGGATGGGATTCAGTCCTGCTGCTCTACGTGGTGCAGCAGCATCACAACACACAGGATATTTTGTAAAGCGTTTTAGATCCTGGAGCAGGAAACCCATCATCTCCCCTTTGCTTCTTTGCCAGGTGTTTCCACCTTTCAAACTCATCCCAAAGAAAATGACTCTCATTCCACACAACATGATGCAGGTGAGAGCGGAGTCTCCCAAGTAAATGAGACAGTCTGGATAAATCCCTTGGCCCTTCCTTCCTTGAACGAGTGCAGGCTGAACCAGTGTTGGGAAGCCCTACATCCTGCTCCAGGGGAGGAAGTTGGGTTGCTAGCCCAAGATAAGGAGCAGTGACCCAATTTACAAACCAGCCTGGGTAATTTGCATGTTTGGTGCAGACTCCTGATAAATAGGGGTTAGCATCTTCTGCTCTCTGGGAGGCAGAGCTACCTAGTCAAATACCCATCCTCATGGGGACCCTCCCAAGAAGTGACCGGCTCAGGGAGGGTTCCGGTAGTCACTAGGCTTCCAGCTCCGAGGCAAGGGAAAGCCTTGTCCCCTGCAGCTCCAGCGCTTTCGGCAAGCCTCCTCCCTGTCTCTGCTTGAATGATTTGCAGGTGATGTCAGAGGGTGGCCCACAGCCCCAGTCCATCATCCACTTCTCTATCAGTAACCAGACTGTGGCTGTGGTTAACAGGCTGGGGCAGGTCACCGCCAAGGCTGTCGGGACAGCCACCATCCAGGGTACCATCCAGGCCATCCACGAGGACACGGGAAAGGTCATTGTCTTCTCGCAGGTACTTTCCGTTCCTCATTTCTTTCTGCACAATCTAGTTCCCTGCAAGCTGGTTGCCTTTGCCCAGTCTTTGGCGAGTAAGCCTGCCACGTGTTCTGTGTCATGCCGTACACTTTGGCATTGATCTAAACGGGGAGAGGAGCCTTTCTCTGCTTGAGGGGGGAAGCCCAGATCGTCTGATTAAGAGGCATCAGCTCATCTAGGCTGCTGAATGTCTGGCTTTGTTGCGTTTGCAGTGAGCAATGCATTATCCGAAACAAAGCCCATATTGATTTCATGACACAATCAATGAGGCCGGGTGTCAAACAGTTCTCTACCAACCAGAGAGTTTTGTTGCTGGGCTGGCAACAAGCTATGAGCCTCCCAATAAGGTACCCATAATGCCTCTAGAGATTGTCAGTTGCCTGCAAACCTGCCAGCTGAGCCTCTAAGACCCATCTTTGTTCATGCCTCCCAAGGCTTGTCCTTGTTTTGCAGGATCAAGTGGAGCTGGAAGTCGTTCAGCTGAGAGCAATAAGAGTCCACGCTCCCACTACCAGGCTCATAACTGGCAGTGCGGTGAGTCCCAGCACAGCGGGGAATGAGCGCGCCCTGAGTCTAGCTAGTCCGAGCTGCTCCAGGCCTGGGTTAGGCATGTAGCATCTAGTTCTACTGTGCTAGCCAGCCACTCTGTCACCCACACACTACACGTATGTTCCTGGGTCACCCTGGCGACAACCCCAGACCACTCCTTTGCGGTTCACACACAGCACTGAGGATAGAAGCCCAGGACGAGGGGGTAACAACTTGGGATGTGAGGTGACTACCCCGGGTTTCCTTTGCAGATGCCTGTCTACGTCATGGGGCTGAGCAGCTCTCTGACCCCATTTTCCTTTGGGAATGCCAACCCCGGGCTGAGTTTCCACTGGTCCATGAACAAACGGGACGTGCTGGATCTTCTCCCCAGGCACTGGAAGGTAGGGAGCCACTAGCCACCATTGTATGGCTGGCAGGGACTGTCTAAAGGCATCAGACTCAGCCAAGATGGGCTTGGTGCTCCTTGCTGGGTGGATTAGCACTGCTGCATGGGCCATATAGCTTGGAGCTCAGCGTTCCCACCACTCCAGCTCACCTTAGGACATCAAATACCTCCTCTTCCTCCTCCTGCAGTCCTTTCTGCCGGCATGCAGTGCCATTCGCAGAGTCTGCCACAGCGGCTGTTGAGCAGCAGCACCTACTGTGCGTGCGCTTGAATGTAAACTCCTTGGGGCAGGGGCTGCACCTGCAGTGTCTCCTCCTCCCAGCAGAGCCAGCCAGCAGCGCATTGAGCTGTCTTGGAGTGACAGCAGCATCTGCAGGCCCTCCAGAGAGTCGATACTGCACTGAGCCCCTGATGTTTCTCTGCTAGGTGTCGCTGCAGCTCCCGCCAGAAAACAACTTTGCTATGGTCGCGTACAGCAAAGCAGCTGGGAGAACCAGCATCAGAGTGAGCGTGCGGTGTCTGAACGCTTCTGCAGGGCAGTTTGAGGGCAGCCTTGCCGAGATCTCAGATGAGATACAGATACTGGTAAGCAGGGGGCCCGCCTACCTTCCTGGGAACGGCAGAGCTCCTGAATCGAGGGAGACACGAGAACGCATCAGGGACGCTTGCCAGGTGTGATGGGGCAGGTCTGCACGGAGAAAGAAGGCCCCTTGGCAGGAGCACCCTCCCTACACCTAACGGATCAGTAGCGGACTCCTCCTTGCTGCCTCAGACAGTGCTGGCCTGACCAGAATACAGGCCCCGTGCGCACACGGAGGAGAGCTTGCATTCCGATCTGGCTGAGGAATCCTGTCCCCCCTGCACAGTGGGACTTGGGCCGGAAACCAAACATGCTTGGCCTTTCTAGAACAAAAGCAAATACCAGCCAAGTAATTGGGGGAAAGGACCCTGTTCCAGTGCTGCAGTGTTAACCCTACATTGCCCGCTAGCGTCTGTGCCAATGCAGGATGGGTGTTTGGCTGTGTCTGGGTAGGCTTTTCACTGCTGTTTGGCATTCACTGGCCAGTGAGTCTGCATAGGAATGAGAGTTTCCCTGGTTCATCTCCTGCATCTGGCAGTGCCCAGTGCCTGACACTCAGGCAGGGACTCACGTTCACTACACCAGAACATCTTAAATTCTGCAGCCGGTGAAGCCAAATTTTGCAGATTCACATAATTAATTTGATTTGCATAATTATGAAACCATGTGTACATGCAAATTTGCTTACCAGCATGCGTTTTCAACAGGTCTGACCTAGAGTCACAACTTTATTATTCAAACATCACTCAAATCCTCTGGAATTTCAGCCCCCCAGACCCCCCTCACCCAAACATAGAGCCCTAGGACCCTCCCCTCCCACAAATCATCTCCCAGGGGCCTATTCACCCTCGGGGGTCATGGTTCATGGTCACAGCTTCCGGACAGACGGCAGCTGCGTAGCAGTTTTAAGTTTGGGGTCAGGCAACAAGTTTATACCTGAGCCCGGATTCAAAGATCCTGCAGACAGCTCCCACTGCGGTTTCACTGCAATGTGCGGAGGATGTTCTTGGGGTTGTCAGGGCCACCTGTTGTGAGCTGGACCCTTGCCCGTCTTGGCTGGTTAAGGCCTGCTGGGAGACGATGGGGCCGTTGCTGGCGGGGGTGGTCAATGCCTCCCTTAGGGAGGGCAGGGTGCCGGGCTGCCTTAAAGAGGCGGTGGTGCAACCCCCTACTCAAGAAACCATTGCTTGATGTTGACTCCCTTGCCAGCTATCTGCCGGTCTCTAACCTCCCCTTTTTAGGGAGGGTTATTGAGTGGGTGGTAGTCTGGCAGTTGCAGGAGCATCTGGATCGTGTCGGTTTTCTTGATCCCACGCAGTCGGGGTTTTGCCTGGGATATGGCACCGAGACGGCACTTGTGGCGTTGGTTGACAATCTTCACCAAGAATTAGACCAGGGCCGTTCGGTCCTGCTGATTTTATTAGATCTGTCGGTGGCGTTTGATACCGTTGATCATGAGATGTTGGTGACGCGCCTGCGGGACCGTGCAGGGGTGGGCGGGACGGTTCTTGACTGGTTCCGCTCCTTCCTGGCCAGAAGAAATCAGAGAGTGGTACTAGGAGATTATTTTTCATCACACCGAGACCTCTTGTGTGGAGTGCCGCAGGGTTCGGTTTTGTCCCCTCTCCTGTTCATCGTGAATATGCAGCCGCTGGGCGAGGTGGTCAGGGGGTTCGGTGTGCGGTGTCATCAATATGCTGAGGACACCAGCTCTACCTCTCTTTTTCATCGGACCCAGGCCTGGCAGCCTCGGTGCTTACCGGGTGCCTTGGGGGACTGAAGCTGAATTCCGACAAGACGGAGGTGCTGTTGGTGGGTAAGGCAGCGGGGGTGATCGCCTCTATCATTGATGGGGTCTGGCCACCGCTGGTTCCCCAGGTACGGAGTCTGGGGGGGCTCCTTGACTCGCAGCTCCGCTTGGATGCGCAGCTGGAGGCGGTGGCAAGGAGCGCCTTCCGCCAACTACATCTGGTGCGTCGGCTTTGGCCGTACGGTTCGGACTCTGACCTGGCCACCGTCATCACCTCCAGGCTTGGCTACTGCAATGCGCTCCACGTGGGCCGACCCCTGGCGACGGTATGGAGACTGCAGCAGCCGGGGCAGAACGCAGCGGCCTGTCTCCTGGTGGGACTGGGCCGCCGGGAACATATTACACCGGTTCTTCGGTCTCTGCACTGGCTGCCTGTGAGCTGCTGGGCCCGATTCAAGGGGTTGGTGTTTACCTATAAAGCTCTAAATGGCCTCGGCCCAACCTATTTGCGGGACCGCCTCATCCCCCGGGTCCTGGATCGGCCCCTGCGGTCATCGGGGGTGCTCACCTGGAGGTCCCCTGAGTCTGCCGGGGGGCCACGATGGGGAGGGCCTTCTCGGTGGCCGCCCCTCGGCTGTGGAGCTCCCTGCCGGTGGAGGCCCATTTGGCCCCGGATCTCCCCTTGTTTTGGCGCTGTTCAAGACGTGGCTGTTTCACCTGGCTTTGGGGGGGATAGGTTAGGATGGTGGGTGGTTGGGGATTTTTTTTATACCTCCCTTGTTTATTTTAAAAGTTGTTTTTACTGTTATGTTTTCTATTGTGCGTCGTCCAGAGCTGCCTGTGGCAGGCTGGCCGGGTTAAAAATGCTTTAACTAAATAAATCTCACAGGGCGTGTAACCTGCCAGCTAGGCTGCCTAGCTCTGCTTTTCCCTGTGGGATCCCCACACGCTTGCTCTCTCCTCACAGGTGTTTGACAAACTCCGGCTTTTCCCCCCCAAGTGCCCGCCAGAGCAAATCCTGATGTCCATGAACTCCCAGCTCAAGCTGCACACCAACAGGTAGTGGGAGGCAACATCCAATCAAACAGTCTCTTCTTTTTTGTTCATGGAACTGCACCATGGCATCGTGCCTCACGTCTGCTGCACAGAGCTACAAGATTTCCCCTGCACGGCAAACCGCTTCTAAGCCTCCCTGGCACGGAAAGTTTCCCTTCGAAGCTGTATCTTGTGCGTGTGCGATGTAGTGCTGACTGGGGCAACGCCAGCACACGCCTCCTGCGGAATGTGCCAAGGCTGCTGCCACCCAGGGGCGAGTTCTCTCAACACCCAGGGCAAGACTCTGAGCTGTCAATGCTCCTTTTTGGAATGGCGGACTGCCTGCTCCTAGGCTGCCCTGCCCTGCCCCACCGGGGTCACCCCGAAGCTGCTCTCGTCGGGGTTGTTCTTTGGTGCCCCCAAATGTGATGTATCAGGGGCCCTGCCCGTGAGGAGGGAGGGGAGGTCTCTAGAAAGCAGCATGTCTCGTATTCTCTCACCCTGGTTTCTTGTGGGGCGTCTCTACAACAACCCACTGGAAAAAGAGCAGCTGTTCACCTGAAAGTGTCCATGGGTACAATCCAGAGAGGAATTGGTCTGGGAGAAGCATTAACTGCTGCAGCTTTTCCCCCCATTGTTCCCACTTGGAAGAAAACTACCCGTTCTCAGGCTGGCAGGGTCACCCTAAGGGCACCCTCTCTCTTCTCTTAACCTAGGGAGGGGGCAGCATTGGTGAGCTCTCAGATTCTACACTGTTTCCCCAACTCCTCTGTTATCGAGGAGAACGGCCAGGGCCTCCTGAGAGCAGGAGCCGTAACAGGCATTGCTGTGCTGGAAGTGACTTCCCTGGAGCCTTTTGGAGTCAACCAGACGGTCATCACTGGAGTCCGGGTAGGGCTTCCTGGGGCTACCATCACAGGCTACTGAGGGGGGTGTTACTGTCAGGGGCTGGGAGCGAGGTCACGGGAGACCAGGCAACCAGGAAGTTGGGCCCATGAGCACTAGCCGTGAGCCACAAACCACTTAGTCCTTGAAGGCTTCAGTGGGCCGATTGTGGCCTCTGGCCCTGACTGACTGTGAGCCTGGGGACAGATCAAATGACTTGAGAGCGGCTCGTTGGGGGTAACAATGCACTGGGAAGAGGAGCATTTGCAAGCCGTTGGGTTCAATGTAAGCTCGTCACAGAAGTCTTGCTGTATCACGTTATTATTAAACATGGCTCCAAAGAGGACTAATCTCGTGATCGGTTACTCCACTCATGTCGGAGATAGGACTCATTTAAGAGCAGCTCCAAGTACTTTGAGGGGAGGCTTATAGGGGAATCCCAGGGGCTGCGGTGCTCTTCCTGCCAAGGGAGCAGGGAGCTCTGTACCCATCTACGTATAGGGAGGGGCATGGTTCCAATGGCAGAGACATGGGGTACAGCCACACGAAACGCCAGGGAAGGCTACCACTCCGGGCAGCCGGGGCGTGGGGTGCAGTGCTCCGTGTGGCCGGCAGCTGCCAGATGTTCCCCCTGCCCCGGGGTTGGGTGAGCAATTGGCTGCTACATGATGCATCCTTGGAAAACTCCAAGGACGCGTTTCGTAGCAGCCTGACGCCAAATGAGGAAAGGCTGCCCAAGGTGGGGTAAGTTGTGTGGTTGGGTCTGTGTCTGTCTCACCGCACGGCAAGCTCCACCGCGGGGTCACCCATCATCCGTGCCATGGTCACATTATGACCGGGGAAGGAGGGTTGGATCTTGCTTGGGCCTGGGGAGGGAGGCGAGGCAGGGCTAGTGCCCACTCCAACCCTGGCCAGCTGCCCCATGGGGTGGGAGGAGCAGCCTCTGCCCAGTTTGCCATGCTTACCCCCCCATGAGGCTGCACGGGGATTGGGCCCCCGCAGCTCCTCTGGCTACACCCCTAGGCTCCGTGTGTTCTGTTAACGGGAAGCCCCGAGAGCATTGTCTCTTCTAGGTGGCGCCCGTGGTCTACCTGAGGCTGAGCACCGGCCCCAAGCTCTACACGGCCAGCGGGACATCACTGGAGGCGTTTCCCCTGGGGATGGTGTTGACTATCACTGTCCACTTCTATGACAACATTGGGGAAAGGTTCCACGCTCAGAACACCCACCTTTCCCTGGCCTTGAACAGGTACTGCCCTCTCTGGGTTGGGATGGAGCTCCAGGGTGGTGGGGATGGCAGAGGGGGGAAAGCTCTCTATCTCCGGTTTAACCTGGCTTTGAAGTTGGCTGGCCCTTCTGAAGCTGTTTCTGAGGCACCGAGCTGGGCTCGTTCTCGGGCATTCCTTCCCTGCTGGGCGTTGACACTGGAGAGTCATGGGGACCTTTTGCTTCCAGAGACGACCTGCTGCTAATCCGGCCGGGCAGTCAGAACTATACGTACGTGGCTCAAGCTGTGAACAGGGGCGTGATGCTGCTTGGCGTCTGGGACGAGAAGCACCCAGGCATGGCTGACTACATCCCGGTGCCCATCGAGCATGCCATTGAGCCCAACCTCACCAAGCCTGTTTCCATCGGGGACGTCATCTGCTTCAGCACCCGTCTTGTGAACCAGGAAGGTTTGTGCGTCCTCTCCCTGAGCTGCCAGAGCGTAGCAGGGCCAAGCGGGATGGGAGACCTCTGGGAAATGCGGGTCTGTCCCTCCCTGGCAGTCAGGGCTGCACCGAGGGGGTCGGTAATGATCCCACTTACTGTCCTGGCGACACTATCGCTCAAATCAGTGTCTTCTGGACTCCCCTGGCAGCTCCCAGCTGGCTCCACTCCTGCTGTGACGGAGGATCCATGTGAAATGCAGCGCATGGCCAGTGGGGGGGGGACCATGAGCATTGACTTGCTGGCGCGACAGGGTTAAATTGGTGTTGGCAGCAGGAAGGGCCTGTCGGACCTACAGGCATCCCTTAGGCAGAGCACGTCACGCTGCCCGCCCTGCCTGTGAGGAGAGGGGCAGCTCCCCCAAGGGCTAACAGTGACCGCTCCGAGCCAGCAAGGGCGCCTCATTCTCCTCTCCTGGTCACTGCTCTTACGCCTGGGTGAGCCTCTTGGCTTCAGTGGGACTACTACTGATTTACGCTGGTGTAAGTAAGGGGAGAATCCAGCTCAAGCTCCGATATCATCCATGTGTGGGTCCAGCCTTGCAGGGGTGTCTTATCATCTCATCCCCAGACTACGACTTTCCTTCCTGCCCACCACCGGCGTGGCCACTTGACTGGGAGCCTGTACCTGCCAGCCCCCGTTTTATTACTGTCCCATCCGCAAGGAAAATGAGGCTCTGAGCGTGTCCTTACAAGAAAAGGTAGCCAGAGCGCATTCTTCACCCTGCAGAGCCTCGGCCAGGCATTCTCTTGACTCGCCGACCCTAAACATCACCCTTTGAGCCTGCGCTCCTATTTTATTCAAGTAAATATGATTTACAGCCTGTCTTAGGGATGGAGACAAAGTAGTTCACATGATCTCTTTGATTGGCTCGCCCTCTGGGTGAGAATATGCCCTTCCTTGGGCTCGGACAGAGACTGCGTTCCGCTGGGTGAGGGCAGCACGCTGGCTGTTCATTCTGTCAGCTCTAAAGATATGAGCCCGGAGTGTCTGATGTGCGTCGATGACGCTAGATTGGAAGGGGCGACCCAAGTTCATCGCCCACGTTTAATGAGAGTGGAGACAGACTGAGAGCAGGAGCACGCTCCTCCAAGCTGCTCAGACTCCGCTCCCAGTGACTTGAATGGCGGGGGATTCATGAAAAATGGGGCTTGTGCTTTGCTCTCTCTAGGCGAGCCCGGGCTGTGGCAGATCTCCCCCGGTGGCATTCTTGAGATGGACACGCTGAGTGGAGCAGCATTTGCAAAGAATGCTGGGAAGACCACTATCTTCCATGACATCCCAGGGATAGTGAAAACCTACAGAGAGGTGGGTAACGTTGCAGACTGTGCTGCGGGTAGACCAGTGTGCTGCTGCTGCTGCTGCTGGGGGCAGTAGGCACAGCCTGCATGCTCGTTAGCCTGAGTCTCTCCTAGAATCTGCCCCTAGCTAGGAGTCTGGGTGCGGGGCCGACGAGGTTATGCACCTGGAACAGCACGCAGAGCACCAGTTACTGCAGGGCGGGGCTTGCCAGGGCTCAGCCTGATCATTCACTTCAAGGGGGTGAGGTGGGGACTGAGCCCCTGGAAATAGTCTCAGGAGGCGTGTGCCCCTCAAAATGGGAAAGAACAGGATGAGGCCAATATGTGCCATTTAGGGTTGGAAACCTTGGCTCTTATTAATGACTTTTTCTCGTTCCTTGCACTGGCCACTGTGTAGATTCTAGGCTCAAAAAAGCTTCTGTTGGAGGGAGAAGTTAAGGCTCTTATAAGTTCAGCCGTGCTCCAGAAAGCTTGGAAATTGTAAGTTAAGGCTCCCAACTTAGCTGTCCCACCATGTAAGCAAGAAAGACATTGTACAGTCTCGCATATTGCAACTGCGTACAACTTAGAATCCATGCCCCCACACTTTGCCTTGATCTTCCAGCCCCAATCCTATTCCTCTGCAGGCTGCGGGCAGCAAGCTCCTCCCCGCCCCAATATTATGGGTCTGGTCCCTGTCTCTGCTGAAGCCACAACTTCTTCATTTATAGCTCCCCTTCCAGGCCATCTGCTCACGGCACAGGAGATTAAGGGCAGGCCGATATTTCTCCTAGGGGTTTGGCTGTCTGGGCTGTGGCTCCTGATGGAGGATTGGTTGCCATACACTTCCCCCAGTCTTCTCTCCCCGTCCCCCCATTACACAAGCCTCCCAGTACTCAGCTCTCCTGTTCTCCCCATGTAGGAGAAGCAGGGGCTCTTGTCCCCAGCTTCAGTGTTGCCCTCAAACGACAGAGGAAGGGGGTTAGGGCTGGAAGAGCAAGGCAAAGTGTGGATGCATGGAGTCTGAGTTGTAAGTGACCACACTGTGAGACTGTACAACATCTTTACTGCTTATGGGGCATGCAAGCTGAGGCAGGAGCCTTGCCTTACAATTTACATGCTTTCTGGAGCCTTTACTTCCCTCTTAAACTGAAGGGGTTTTTATTCTAGAATTTCCCTTTTTTTGGAAAAGGGAAAACACTCAATTCTCCCTCCTCCAACACTAGCACCCTTCGACCCTGATGCAGCTAACCATACCACCAGCGCACCGGGGTGCTGTGCCCCACCTGGGCAAGCCGAGCTGCCCGGACGGGGCAGAATGCTGGGGGTCAGAGCCCAGGACCGATGAAGCAAATCGGCCCTCTCCTTGTCACTGCTGGCCATGCCCCCTGTGCCAGGGAGCACCGGGTTTGGAGTGAAACACCTCTCCACAGGGCTGCCAAGCCAAGCCAAGGTGCCACAAGGCCTCCCTGATGGAGCTGGCAGCCCCCTGGGCTTGGGTCCCCAGTGTCACCGTGGTCACCTGCGCAGTCCCTGCAGCGGGTCAGAGCAGACGTTGGGACTGCGCAGCAGCCTGGCTGGTGCCGGAGATTCCTGTGGGGCTTGAAATCGTCTTCAGGAAAGGACACCATTCAGGTCCCTTAACCACTCTCGCCCATGCCCGTCCCCCCGTCTGCAGCCCTACCGAAATAGCATGCTTGGGTACGGCTCTCCTTTCAGTCCCCTCTTCCCAAGCCTGGGACGGCTGCTCTGCAAACTCTGGAAAGGAGAACTCCTCCTCAGTCAGCTCCTCGCTGCCCTGCACTCCTCGCGTTTGCCCCTTCTCTGCGCTGAGCATTTGCAGAGCAGCAGCCCCAAGCTTAGGGAGCTGTGGAAGCAGGGACGGAATGGTGTTACAGCAGCCTAGCCCCAGCTTGAATTCCCTGCCCCACTCCCCCAGGACAAGATTCCTCAGTGGGTGAAGGGCTCAGCGCCATGACCCAGCCTATGGGCAGAGGTTCAGAGCTCAGACAGCCCCCAACCGCTCCAGCAATGGGCTTTCTAGGGGGCTGCTACTGTCCCACCTCTCTGTGCCAGCCACCCCCTCTGCTTTAGGGATTGATTGGGGGGTGGGGGGCTGGGCACAGTGCCCCTACCAGGCACAGCACATTCTTTGGGGAACAGCTGCCTGATTCATGGCTGCTCTGGTGACCATCGGCCCACCTCTGCTCCAGCCCCTCCCCTCTGTCCTATTGAATCTGACCAGGCCTGCAGGGGGATGCAGCGCAGTGGGCGCCGCCAGAGCAGAGCTGGATCGTGGGCTTCTTAATCTCGCCATCTCCACATCATTTCTCTTAAAGTCTCTCGTTAAACGAAAGCAAATCCACCCCAAGTCCGCACGTCTCATAACTCAGGCATTAGCTTCTCATCAAACCAAAAGTGAACATACAACTTTCTGCCGCCGCTGCAGCAATAGCGCCGCCGTTAGGCTACCCCCGGCATTTTGCATGAAACATACGTACACCAATGTAAGTGCAGGATACCATACCCCCTTTGATGTACTTGGGAAAACATACCCAAAGAGTACATACAAATGACATATGTTACATGCACCACTTCAATTTCAAGACTACGCATATACCTCTGCTCTCTTACATCACAAACAAACAAAATACACTGCATGAGCCTCCCCTGGTTTCCCTGACCCCAACGCTGCCTGCCATTTTCCTCCTGACACCTCCCTACTTTGGGAAAGCCCTATCCTCGCTCTGCCTTTGGCTCCTACAACCTCTGGGAGTGGGTACCCTGTTAAAGCCCCCATCCCCTGGAATTACAGGCATAGAGGCATGTTGCTAATAATGTCCCCACAACTCGCTTGGATTGTAAGTACCTTCACACTAACAAGAAACCATCCACATACAGGCACTGTCTTTTCTACCAGGGTACAGGAGCATCTACGTGTAATAGCCTCTGCATGTGTATCCTGCACACAAGTACCCATTCTCTGCTCTGAGATGGTAGAGGGACATGTCTATAAAACATCTGCGTGTTTGTTGTATGTAGAATCTGTGTCCATCCTGACAACTAAAAATCTCGCTCTCTCCATTGGATAACTTTGGAACTTCAAAACAACATAACTTAAAAAGTACATGACAGATCTTCAAAATCTAAACTCAGGAATGTACTACAGTTTACACTTGAATTTTCTGACACGTCCACACCTCCAAATGGATTACATAAAACAAACTTTTCTGTGTCAACAAAAAGCATTGCAACAGATAGAACAGTTCTGCCTCCAGAATTCAAAGTCCTATAACTCATCCATTTCTCAACCAATCCGGCTGAAGTTTGGACAGCTTCTACCCCTCACCCAAGTGATCTTCCCTATAGAATTTCACAGTGAAAAGATAAAACATCTCAATTGTATAACAAGTAGAATGTTTGTGATTTTAAAAGAGTAGTGCTGCCTATAATTAGGTACGTTCAGTTTGAGTTGACATTGCCCACGGCTCTTTAGTTAAGTCATAAGAACTCCTGATTTATATTCAGCTGTGAAGCGGCAGGTTAGCCTAGTGGTTGGGCTGCTAACTGGAGAACAGGGTTAATTTCTAAGCTCTCGGCCATGGGGCACAGATTCGAGGGCAAACTTGGCCCTGGCAATTCATTTTTTACAAATAAAACAGGGTGAGTGGTAACACCTCAAATCTGCATGCTGCTTAGGCAAAGCTGTTCTGCTGACAGTGAGAAGCTACAGCAGGAATCCGTCCCCCTGAGTGTGCATGAGAATACCAGCCCTCCCCAGAAGCAGACTTACACTCTGCTTGTAATGTCTTCTCCAGGTGGTTGTCAGTGGTTTCTCAAGATTAAGTCTGCACCTTGGCCCTAAAAACTTCCTAACCAACGCTCCAAATTCCTCTGAATTCTGGGTTTTCATTGCCACAAGCAGCACCGGGACCAGCCTTAAAGGTAAGATTGGCTTCTGCCACTTGTTCTTCAGGGAACGGAGAATCAAAGTATTTATGCCATAGTGGTAGTTATAGCTAGGAGAGCAAGTGAATTTCAGGTAGGGAAACCATGTAGCAGCTTAGAGTGCTTTCTCCCAATTCATTCTAACCTGCGAGGCTCCATAACCTAGTGCTGATCTGCGTGTGTGCTGCACTGCTCATTAGCTCTGTGTTCCACTTCCCTTTCCAAGAATACCTCAGCTGGAAAGCTTTTCCCGTGCAGCTGCAAAAAATGCATTTCCTGTCTGCACTCCCTAGTTTTCCTTCCTTGCAGTTGCAGCAGCTCAGGCACGTTGAGCAGTGGGACGGGCAGGCTCTTGCACTGAGAGAGAGTGCGCTGGACGCCTCCTGCTCTTTGCAAGGATGCATTTCTGACCCGTGTGCTGGCCGGAAACTGGCATTGATTTCAAGTGCAGCTGCTGCCTGTTTGTGATCTGCTGTGAGTGTAGAAACTGCTCTTGCTAAGATCACCAACGATCTTCTGGTGGCTAAATCTAAACGTCTCTATTCCATTCTTGTCCTCCTTGATCTCTCTGCTGCCTTCGATACTTTTGACCACTCACTCTTGCTGGATTCCCTTCACTCCCTTGGCTTTTGTGGCTCTGTCCATAACTGGTTCTCCT
>QEPC01005523.1:771051-784703 GCA_003113815.1 Sphenodon punctatus
GGCACAGTGACTGGGGGGACTGGGGTCTCCCCCACTCTCTTACAGGGTCTAGGGTTCCCCAGGGATTCAGCCCTGTGTGATTGGGGGGTGGGATGAGGGAGGTGCTCCCATCCGGCTTGTCAGGGGTGGGGGGGGGGAGGGTGGAAGGGGGCTAGGTTTCGCTGGGCAGGCTCCTGGGTGCCAGCGATGGTGCTTGGGGGGAGAGTGTGGGGGGACATGGTTCCTCTCTGTTCCGGGCTTAGGAGAGATTGTGGAGCAGCGTGGGGTCCTGTCACGCCGGAGAGAAGGGGGAGCTGGTGGGACGAGACAGGAGCAGGGAGGGTTGGGGGGCACCAGGGGGCTCTGGAGGGGAGAGCCAGGAAGCATTGCCGGCAGGGACTCTAGCAAGCTGGGGGGGCGGGGGGAGGAGCCCCTCCCCACTCATAGGAATTCCCTGAGCATTGAAGCCTCCGCTTTATTCTGGTTAATCCGATACCCCTGGAGAGGATCACTGCGAGCTGCCAGGGATGCGGCAGGTTGTGTTCCCCTGGGGTAAAACGTTTAGCGGCGTAACCGCCAGAGCCTCCGTGAGCAGCGCGGTGACCAGGGGAGCTGAGCCAGGGACGATGCGGTGCTCGGTTTGTACCGGAGCTACCGGCGGTGCCTTTTGGGCAGGGGGAACGTGGATTCTCTGGTTCTTGTCTTGATGCTTCTGGTGTACGAGGCTTGGAATGGAGAGGAGGACCCTGTGGGGCAGGAGAGCGAGGGGACCACGGAGTACGCTGTGGGGCAGCTGCCTCTTTCTCCCCTGGGTGGGCAGCGGGCCTGGAGGAACCCAGGACAGAGCTTCCAGCGCTGAGCTGCTGCAAGGGACCCTTGGCCGGAGAGGGCGCTTCTGCCCAATTTCCACGGTTCTGGATCTTGGAGAACCTTCCCGCCAGCCAGGTTTGGAAGACGGACTGGAATCATTTTCCACAGGAAACCGCGGAAGCTTTATTTCCCCCTGGAGACATTTAAAATTAGGCTGGTTAAAGCATGAGAAGCCGTAGCGTGGGCCACAAGCCTGCCCGGAGTGGGGTGGGGGCTTGGTGGAACGGCCGTCCCGCCGGGGAGGCTGGCTGCTCTGGAGCTGAGCCGGGAAGGCCGAGATTGGTAGGTACGGGCCATGTGGCAAAGCAGGAAGGAAGGTGCTCGCTCTGCCCGAGCAACGTGGGACCGGCGTCTGCCTTGAAGCTTGAGCCTGCGGGTGGGCGAGGCTGGGTCTGTCTGTAGCAGGGGCCGCTCGGGAAACGGAGGACAAGCTCCAGGATCTGCATGGAAGTTCGGGGTGGGAGTGCGTGAGGGGTGCCCGCAGGGAGAGGAGCCTGCCCCTTCCCCTGAGCTACGTTGTGGGGGTAAGGGGCAGGAAAGGGGCTGTGTAAAGTCATCGGCTCCCTGGGCCTGAGGCGCCCCACCCCTGGTGTCTAGGGCTGGCTCGTCTGTTCCTGGCGGAGGGAGTGGGGGGGCTGTGTGGGGCTGGAGTCCCCCGGGGGGCTCGCCCACATGGCACGGGCTTCGAGGAGGGAGATGCCAGTGCTGGGCTGGGATTAGACTGGGGGGGCGAGCGGCTGGGGTTCAGGCTACTGGGAGTGCTGGGCTCCGCCTCTCCATCCCCTGCAGAGCGGGCCGGCTGGCTGTCAGGAGAGCCCGGCGCCCCAAGGGCTTGGCCGGACACAAGGCTCTGGCTGGCAGCAGCCGCCTGTTCTTGGCTCGGCCAGGTGCTACCGGCTGCAGCGTCCCCAGGCAGGCTGATAAGAAGTCAGCAGGAGGGCTGTCTGCCGGCAGATTCTTTCAGGGACCCGCTGGAGGCAGGCAGAAGGCAGGGCCAGGTTTGGAGCCGGCCTGGAGGCTCCGGGGCCCTGTCTGCACAGTAAACAGCTGGTTAATATACAGCAGAGACGGGGGATCTGGGGCAGGATCGTCCTCCCTGCCGTCCGGTGCCCCAAGGGACGGCCTCGGTGCTGGCCAGAACCAGTTGTTCCAGAAACGTTGGTGTGAGATCCCGAGCAGGATAGAGGGGCTTGGCGATGTCCTTTGGGCATCACGTTCCGATCCAGCCTGAGCCGGGAACGAGGCTGCGGGGCCCTCCGGTTCTGTAGGCGTGTCCGACACCCCTCCACGCCGGAGTTTCTTCCCTTGCGGATTTAGCGCAGCCGAGAGGGGTTGGAGCTCCAGCTCTGCCTGCCAATGGCCTCTGCTCGCTGGTTCTCCTTTGCCCTGCAATTAGCAGAGGAACCGTCCCCGGGTCATCCCTCCCCCTGGCGCGGAGAGGCATCTGGGGCCAGCTGGAGCCTGCTGGGAGCAGCTGCTCGACCGGGCTGGAGGTGTCCTGTGGGGAGACTGGAGCGAACGGGGAGCAGGTGGAGGAGATGGAGTTCGAGCTGCTGGGATTCTGAGACTGTTACAGGTGGGCACCCAGAGACGTGGGGACTTGTCCAAGGCGTGTGTGGCGGGGTCTGACGTCCCCTCGGGGGTGTCCTGGTGGGGACTCCATGGGGAGCGTGCGCCTGGCATTGGAAGGGCACGGGCAATAGTTGGCTGCTGGGAATCTGGAGCCTTTTGCTTGGGAAGGGTGAGGATTCTGCTGGGCCCCTGCTGCTGAGCTTACCCTCCTGCCTGCTTTCTGAGTCCCAGGCATCCTGGGAGAGCCCAATCCCACCTCCCTGGGGGAATCATTTGACTTTCCAGCTGCAGATCAGAAAATGAGTGTGCAATCCCTGTCCTTGAAGCCCCAGGGAGGCTGTCTCCCCTAATCGCTCCTGCCGCAGAGAGACAGCTGGTGCCTCAATCTCCCACTTTCCCTGGATCTGGCTTTTACTGGTTTTAAGCTCAGGAATTTACTATGATGGGGTTTATTACTCCAGGGCTTCTGAGCTGCTCCCTGCGTATTGGTGGACTCGGCTCGTGGGGCTGAGAGGAGCTGCTGCTACTGGACGCGTCTGGAGAGCAAGCTCCACTTGGGGGGTACAGCCCCAGTTCCTCTCTCAGGGCTGGTCACTTTGCAGAGAGGCAGTCGGGGTCTGATCGGGCTAAAACAGGAGTGGGCAACCTTTTCCCACCCGGGGCCAATTCCAAAACCGGTCCAAGCTCTGAGGCGCGCAGAGAAGTCTGGTGTGGGGTGCGTAAGGGGGGTGCTCGGGGAGAACAGGAGCCAGATTCTGGATCTGTCCCCTCTCCTCGTGCGTGGAAGGAAGCCTTCCTCTCTACTCCCTTCCCCTGAGCTGAGTCTGTCAGGGCTTGGGGGGTAGGAACTGGACCCAGGCACTGGGAGCCGCGGGCACCCCCCCACCCCTCCAGAGGGCTGGGCTAAGCCAGCTTGCTAGATTGCATGGAAGCCGTCCACGCGGGAGCTGTCCCGAGCTACTATCGGAGCAGGAGGGTGCAGGAGAAAAATACTTTGAAATAAATAAATAAAAAACTCTGCTCATCAGGACCCCGGAGGCCTCCCGCTCGCTGCCCCGCACTAACCGTGGGCTTTGAGATCGGACCCTGCCGGAGCAGGGGCATCGATGCGACTGGTGTCGAGCGCCACAGAATGGCTATTCCCCATTGACCTTGTGACCCTGCGGGCAGGCCCCAGGAATCTTCCCCCCCAGAACCTGCATGGGGCTGCCCGCAAAGCCGCCTTGGCTGCTGCCCTCTTGCCCCACCCAACCTGCGCCCGGCTGCTGCTGCCGCCCGTCTGCTGGGAGCGGGAGTCCAGCTGGACCTCTCGCCCCCCAGGGAAGCTTGGTGAG
Source organism: Sphenodon punctatus (assembly GCA_003113815.1). Lineage (NCBI taxonomy): Eukaryota > Metazoa > Chordata > Lepidosauria > Sphenodontia > Sphenodontidae > Sphenodon > Sphenodon punctatus. The sequence continues at coordinate 774,807 of QEPC01005523.1, forward strand.
TGGCTGGGGTCAGAGTCCTGTCTGATCTGGATGCGCCGTGGGTGCTCGCTGGGGTGGGGAGAGGGGAAATCGCTGCCTCCCGTAGCCTCCAACCTGCTTTCCTGGGCCAGAGCCGCGTGGAAGTCCGAGTGCGTCGGCTGGTGTGGTCACCCCGGTGTGCGGGAGGGAAGGCAGCCAGGGTCTGGCAAGGAGGCCCAGCCCGGTGCTTTAACCAGCCATGGGGCGCTCCCGGGAGGTTCTGATCAGCTGACTGAAAACGCCAGCGCCCCCCCCCCTTGCCTCCTGCAGCAGCTGTAGCCCCCACCGGGGAGAAGCTGGACTGGGGGGTGTAATTCTAGGGCCCCCCCCCCCATTGCAGGATCCACCAAGCCTGCACATGGGGCAGAGGCACCCGCCGCTGCTGCCATCCTCCTCTGCAGGCGCACGTGCCAACCAAGCCATTCCCAGAGCGAGTTGCCTGCCTGCCGTGCCGGTGAACCCCGTGCCAGCCCTGCCCAGAGTCGGCAAGCTCTTTGGTTACACATTCACTGCCCGCTTCCTGGGCCGACGCCCAGCGGTGCAGCCTCCGGGTCCCTGGATAGCGGGACTGACCCGCCCTCCCTCCCTGGCAAAACCGGATTCCAGGGACGGTGACAGATTGGTTTGACAATCTGGCGCATCCTCTGCGGTGGCGGGAGCTTTCTGAGAAGATGGGGCTGTGAGGGGAGAGGGTGCCTGGTTTAGAATGGGAGGGGAGGGCGCGTCAGTCACTCCACTAAGCTTGCTGCCCAGTCAGACTTGGAGTCACTGGGGCTGATGGGCAGAATCGTGCCCCCTCCTGGGAGTGGCCTGGCCGGGGAGGCTGGTGTCGCTCTTTGCCCTGGGGGCACCTTGGCCGCAGGGGCTTCCCCTCCGGTTTGGCTAAGACCCAGCCTGTGGTTTCGTGGTTGCTCCATCCCTTGGACTCCTGGGTGCTGGGAGCCTCTGAGATGGGGGCTCTGGCAGCTGTTTGCTCTGGCAGCATCTGGGTTTTTTTTTGGGGGGGGGCTGGGATGGGAAGGCAGCTGTAGGGGAGGCTTGCTGGATAATTGGGGAGGGGTCTCTTGAATTGGCGTTTGTTAACGTGCAGCACCGCTGGTCCGAACCATGAGTACACGATGCTGGGTACTAAGCTAGGAGTTACCGCTCAGGAAACGGATCTGGGGGTGATTGTGGACAATACACTGAAATCCACAGCGCAGCGCGCAGCAGCAGTCGAAAAAGTAAAGAGAATGTTAGGAATTATTTGGAAGGGGATAGAGACTAAATCGGAGGATGTCATAACGCCTCTCTACAAATCAATGGTGCGACCGCACCTGGAATAGTGTGTGCAGTTCTGGTCGCCCCATCTCAAAAAAGACATCGCTGAACTAGAAAAGGTGCAGAGAAGGGCAACCAAAATGATAAAGGGTCTGGAACGGCTTCCGCACAAAGAGAGGCTTGACAAGCTGGGTCCCGTCTCTTATACACATCTAGATGTGTATAAGAGACAGGGGGACATGACAGAGGTTTATAAAATCTCGAGTGATGTGGAACGAGTAGATCGGGAACGGTGATTGACCCTCTCAAATAGCACTAGAACTAGGGGACGCTCCATGAAACTAGCTGCCGGCAGATTTAACACAAATAAAAGGAAGTACTTTTTCACTCAACGCACAATTAACGTATGGAATTTGTTGCCAGAGGACGTTGTCAGGCCAGTAGTAGAGCTGGGTTTAAAAAAGGCCTGGATAAGTTCTTGGAGAGTAGCTCCATTAGTGGCTATTAACCAAGTCGCTTACGGGATGAACGTCTTACTGTCGGGAGCTGGGAGTGAACAACGGGGAATGGATCCCCCATTGGGACTGTTGGTTCTTCTCCCTGTGATCGAGACTGGCCGCTGTCGGAGACAGGATGCTGGGTTTGATGGAGCATTGCTCTGACTCAGTCCGGCACGACTGTTCTTATGTCCGTAGCAGCAAGTCCCCTCACTAGCCAGTTCATTGTATCCTGGGATGGTATCCCAGAGTGCCGTGCTTTAGGGGGAGATGCAGACAGTCACTACTGGAGCCCTTCCCTGCACGCACGGCAGCTGTTCTGGGGTGGGAGCTGCCTCTTGTTACCCCTGGGGGGTGGTGTTGCCCCCTGTGCTCCCAGAGCTCTGGACTGTTGGCAGAGGATGCTCGGCCCCCCCCCAGCATCTAAGGGAGGGCAGGGCTGATGTAGGAGCTGTTGAGCTCTGTTCCCGTCATGCAGCCCCCAGGCCCCTTGGCCCAGAGCAGTGAGCGCTGATGACACGGGATGGGAAGGGTCAGCAATGTCCCTGGCTCCCTGCCCTGAAGGGCTTCTACTCCTAGTCCCGGCAGGCTGTGGTTTGGGGGGGGGGGGCTGGTCCTGCCCCCGCGCTGCTGCTTCTCTCTTGCTTTGCTGCCCCCCTGGTCTCAGTGGCTGAATCCCAGCACCGCCCGCGAGCCCCAGAGCAGGGAAGGCTTGTGCCCGTTGGGTGCCAGGCGGGTTTCTGGTCCACGGCGGGGAGAGCCGCTTCCCGCGGTGCTGATGCCAGCTGTCTCCTCACTCTCTCAGCTGCAGGCACAGAAGCTGCGTCTGGCGCACAGCCGGGGTCCCTACTATGGCGGCTCGCTGCCCAACGTCAACCAGATCGGGAGCGGCATCTCCGAATTCCAGGTAACTGGCATCCATGCTGGCTAGTGGCTCCCCCTGCAGGCAGGTACCGTGCACCACACTCAGCCTTGTCCTAGCAGCAAAGGATCCTGGGTAAAATAGGGTTGATGAGTTGATGGGTGGGGAATCCCTTCCCAGTTCTTGGCTCTGGATCCGGTTCCTCCCCCCCAAGCTCCGACAGACTGAGCTCAGGGGAAGGGTCTGCCCCCAAGGATCCATGGTCTGGCCCGTCCCCCTCCTATCCAAATCCCCCAGCTTGGCCTCGGTCTCCGAATGGTTTGCGGGGGGCGCATGGCCCCGGGATTCTGCCGATGGCCGAGGTCTCGTTGAGTTCAGGGCTAGACCGAGTTCTGCCCCCTAGTCTGGGCCGGTCGCGGGCGATGCCCCCCTGCCCCAAATGGGGGAACGCTCATTGCCTGGGGGGTCGGCAGGCTCTGGTGGGAGGGGGTGATGCTGCTCTCCCTGAGACCCTCCCCCCCTTGTGTCCCCGCAGGGCCCCTTGCATTCGCCCCTGGACTCTGCCCGCAGCACGCGGCACCACGGGCTGGTGGAGCGGGTACAGCGGGACCCCCGGCGGATGATGTCGCCCCTGCGCCGATACGTGCGGCAGATATCCTTTGTCTCCCGCTGCCGCGAGGCCGGGCCCAGCCGAACCCAACTCTGGGGATTAAAGAGCATTCGTAAAATGTGCTGGTTGGGGCCATCTGGGAAGTGTCACTGGGCCCCCCTGTCCCGCTTGGACTCTGCTTCTTCCTTAACTCCCTGCTCACATCGACAGCTCCCCGTACAGCCCTGCCTACCTGTCGCCCCCCCCGGAGCCGAACTGGAGAAGGTAAAGCACCCGCCTTGTCTCGGATGAGTAGGGCATGGTCTCTCCCCCCCCCCCCCCCCCCCNTGTCGCCCCCCCCGGAGCCGAACTGGAGAAGGTAAAGCACCCGCCTTGTCTCGGATGAGTAGGGCATGGTCTCCCCCCCCCCCCCCCCCCCCGGGCGGGGTCCTGGTGGCAGGTCCCGGCAGCTGCTTAAAGGGACGTGTCTCAGATGGACGTTAACTGGCTTCCAAGCTCCCCCTTTAAACCAGGAGGCCTGGCTCTCCGAGTGCCGCGTCTGGAAGAGACTGCCCGAGAGAGAGAGAGAGAGAGAGAGGTGGGGTGGGGGCGTGAAACGGAGCGCAGGCAGCGTTCACTCATTCTTTTCCTCGCCGGCTCCAGGCGATCTTGGGGGGGCGGGGTGGGGGACCCAATTCCCAACCAATTCTTCCACTTGCTCAGGTTAAGTGGCTGAAGGCGCTTGACGGAGGTTGGGGCCGATGGGCTCACGGCTGAGCCTTGGGGTTGGCCCAAGCAGGAGCTGGCCTTGGAGCGGGCTACATTGACAGGCTCGGGAATTAGTGGGGGACCCCCATGAGCTGCTGTAAAGTAGCCGGGAGGGGGCCCTGCCAAACGCAGGCACCGGGGCATGGCAGACCCTGGGAGGGGGCACTGGAGACACCCAGCATCCTGTAAATCGGGGGGGCAGGGGGGAACTGTCCAGACTTTGCAACTAGGAAACCCGGGTTCTACCAGCAGAATAAATGATGCAAATTGCCTAACCCTACAAGTTTTGAATGGAAATGCATTTCCCAGTGCGCTCTTCCATCTGGTTTGAGCATCGACTCTCTTAAGCCAGGCAGAGCATTGGGGGGTGGGGGTGCCGTGGCGCCAGTGCCCCCGTCGGACAGCTCAGGCTGTAATCTCGGCACTGCCCAGCCTGCGCCAGGGATGAGGGCAAAAATCATTGCAGCTGTTTCCTGAAAGCGGAAGGCAGTTTCACAATTGGCGTTGGCTTCTGTGCCGCGCCGGTGTCTTGTTGGTGCGTTTAGAGGCCCTTCCTGCTGCGTGTCGGCCCCAGCAGTGCGGTTTCCCGGGGGGCTGGCACGGTTTACCCACCCAGGAGTCTGCCTTGCCCTTCCCTGCGTTGAGAGCGGGCACTGCGGGGGGGTGGGGATCCTCTGCTGGGGCCAGTCGCTCTGGGATGCGGAGCAGCCTGCGTGCATCGGGATGGGTCAAGCTCCCTCCTGGCGTAACCCCAGTCTGGTTACACCATTGGCTGCTCTTGGCCCTGGTGATTTGGGGGGGGGGGAGGATGGTGCAGCGCTCGCTCTGGTCCCCACGCGCGGCAGGAGCTACCACTGCGGCTTTTGTTTCATCCCTGGTGTTTCCAACCTCGCGCTTCAATCGCTGATTTCCCGGAGCCAGCCCTGCCCCCACCATGGGACGCCTGCCACAAGGTGTGCCAAGGCCGGCTTGGTCCCGGCAGACCCCCCTCGTGTGCCATTGGGGCAATGCTGGGAGCGTTTCCTTGCATGGCTGGCAGCCGAGAGACGGTGCTCCCCCTGCAGCCGGGGCTGCTGCGGGCCCGGAGGCTTGGGCCACCCTAGAACGCCCAGGATCCCTCCAGCGCAAAGACAGCTCTGGGCTGCGGGGGGCGCGGTCCCGGGGCAGCTGCGAGCAGAGGCAGCGCCCCCGTCCCCCAGGCCGCAGAGAGGGAGGCCGGGGCAGGTCCCCTGCAGGCTCCGAGGGAGGGGCCGTGTCTCCCTGCAAATCTCCCCGCTGGCTGGTGACTGACTCCTCCTTTTCCCGTCCTGCACTCGGCCCTTGCTCCGCTGCTTGGCTTCTCAGCCTCTCCCATTAATACGCTTGGCTCAGCAGCTGACCCCACTCCGGGCGAGAAGGCCAGGCAGCTGGGGGGGAGAGTCTCTAAGCCCATCTGCCCCCTGGGGTAGGGACTAGCAGTGCAGCGGTGGGTAGCTCCCCCACACCCGCCCTTCCCTGGCTCCTGTGGCCCCCAGAGCTCTGGGGCACTTTAGCGCCTGGTCCAGGCTGCTGCCCCGCCCCCTCCTCCGCCCACCCCCAAGTAACCCTCCTGTTTTTCGTTGCAAAGGACCATGCCCTGGGGTAACTTTCCCATGGAGAGAGGACACTTGTTTAGGCTGCCGGCCGCTCTCAACAGGTGAACGATTTTTGATTCCATTCTCTCTCACTCTCTGGGTCTTTCATCTTTTCTGCAGGGTCAGTAACCTCCTGGGGTCCCCTCGCTCGCTGTGGGAGGGCGAGCTGTACCAGCTCTCCTGAGCTGGTGCATCAGTGGGGCTGGGCTGAGGGGCTGACTCTTCCAAGCCACGTGCTAGCTGTCAGAGCCCCCACCCACCCCAGATCAAGAGATTCAGTGGGGGGTGGGTTTGGAGCTGAGGGAGAGTGTGTGGACTCTGAAGAACGCTGTCCTGACAGTGGCTTGCAGGGGAGATGGAGTCTGCCCCACCGTGCCCCCCTGAAGCCCCTCTTGGAGCCATGGGCTTCGCCGGCCTGGGTGGGGCCCAGCCATGCCCCTACCAATGGGACCCAAATTGGCCCTAGCTGGCAGATGCCCAGGCTGAGCTTGGGGGCGGGGCTGTCTGACCCATGCCTGTCCCAAGCTCCTCTCCTCTGAACAGCGCAGGGCCATGGGGGGCGGAGGCTAGAGAGCCACATCTGCCCAGCTGCCAGCGGTGACGCAGGCCTGTGGAGCCGGGCTTCCCTGCCTGTCCCAGCTGGACGAGCTCAGCATCTGGGATCAGAGCTGCTGTTGGGAAACCCTCCCCAGCAGGACGCAGCTGCTGTCAGCCCCGGCGCCCCCAGCCCCGCCAGTGACTCGGGGCTCCACCACCCCCAGAACAGGCTTGGTGTACGGTGCCGCGGGCCCTGTCTCCCCCTCGTCCCGACTCCCTGGACACTGACTGGTGCTCAGGGCTGGGCTCTTTCGGAGCCCCCCCCCCCGGGCTGGGCTGGGCTGGGTGTGTAAATGGCTGAGTCACTTCAGGGGTAGGCAGTGGGTGTGTTGTGGGGTGGCTAGCTTCCCTGCCTGCTCAGGTCAGACCCGGGTGCCCTACGATCCGTCAGGCCTAGCCCAGACCCTTGGAGGGTCCCTTCTCTGCCCCCCCCCCCCCACTTCCTCCCCCGTGTCTCGCTTCGGCAGGCAGAGCCACGACAATGTCCCCATTCATGCTTCCCCCGGGAACGCACGCAGGGCCTGGCCTGCCGCTGACGTCACGCCCTGCTTGCCTTTCATCCGCTGCTGTGGGTCTCGCGGGGAGTCGTTAAGTTGGGGGGGGGGGGCAGGCCAGAAGCAGCCATAATACGTGTCTGGTCCCTGGGCACTTGGTTAGCTGCAGCATCCTCCCCTGGCCGGGCCCCTGGCCTGCTCCCTGCACCCCAGGCTTGCTGCCTAATTGGGACGATGGCCGTGAACGCCGAGGCTCTGGGGAGAGAAGGGGTCCCGGGAGGAGGCTGCTGCTTCCGCCAAATAGGAAATCAAAGAGCAGAAAGAAGTGAGGCTAGGCCACCCCCTGCCAGCTGGGGAGCTTGGCCTCTGGGGGGAGAGGGGGCTGCTGGCGGCATTGTCCCCAGGAGCGCCTTGGCTGCTGTCCGCATTTGGGGGCAAAGCCGAGGGAGGCAGGTAGCCCCAGAAAGCAGACGGGGGAGGAGGGGGGGGCGTGACTCTCCATCATTGCCCACTTCCTGCCCTGCCAAGAGACAGTTCATCCAAATGTGAGTCAGCCGGCTCGCCCTCGTCCGCGCCGGAGGCACTGATTTCCTGCCCTGAGTAGGGACGGGGTGGGGGGGCTGGTGCAGTGGGCACAGCAGGACCCCCGGCGGATGATGGCACCCCCTGCGCCAAGACGTGCGGCAGATTTCCTTTGGCTCCCGCTGCCACAAGGCTGGGCCCGAGAATCTCGTGCCCGGGAATCCGCTGCAGCGGGAGCAGGAGCCTCGTTCCTACAATTCCTCAGCAGCTTCTAGGCTGGAGCAGAAGGGGCAGATCTGAGGGGAGTGAGGAGCCAGGGGGGGAGAGGTGCCCAGCGGGACGCTCTCCCCCTCGGGCCCTGCCCTGTCTCGGCGCCGCCCCCCTGGGCCCAGAGGAGCTTGAGCTGCTGGGGCGGGGGGTTGGCTGCTGCTTTGCTTGAGTGGCTGGCTGCGTGGGCACGCTCCTTGCCTGGGTCAGGGGGCTGCGGGTCTCAAGCCCCGCGTGCTGTGGAGCCGCAGCTGCCCGAGGCAGGAGAGAGGGGAAGCCGCGGATTTCAAGACTAGGAGCCTCGGCCAGCCCGCTTGTCCCCTGGAGCGGGTCTTCCCCCGCACCCGCTGCGGGGGGCTCTGGTGGCAGCCTTGGCCACGGCCACACTCCGGAGCGTTTCCCAGGACCCTTGGGAAAAGGGCATGTTGCAGGGCCTGGGCCTGATGCGTCAATGCAGGCCCTTTCCCTAGTGGCCTAGGAAAATGTGCATCTCCGTGTAGGCTGGATGGGGCTGACTCTGCAAGCCCCCCCCCCCCCCATTAATGCTATGTCTGACTCTGCACAAGCCCCCCCCCCCCCCCCGGGACAGGTTCTGCCCCGTGCCCAGGCAGCTGCCGCCTCCTCCCAGGACGTGGCAGCTCCTCCGGGGTCTGCGCTCCGGCCCGGGGTGTCTCACCTGAGCCTTTTCTTTTGCAACCAGAACAAATTCCGACTCTGCGCTTCATACAAGCGTGATGAACCCCAACCCGCAGGACACCTATCTGGGCCCCTCGCAGGGGGCCCCCCCTCCCAATCGCAGGAGTGGTGAGTAACCCCCTGGGTCCTGCCCCCTCCTCTGCTTCTTCTGCAAACCTGCTGCCTCTCAGCCAGCGAATGCATCGCCCTGATGCATCCCTGGGCTGCCCCCCACCCCCTTTGCTCTGCGTCTCCTCTGTGTGGTGTGTCCGTGCCGGGCCACATGCAGTCTCCCGCTTCCTACTGACCGACCGCTTTGCCTAGAAACGCCCAGGACCCCGCAGCACCCTCTCCCTCCTCCTGCGCCGCATCCTGTCTCTTGCTGCCACAGGTGACCCCCGGGGCTCCCAGGTGTGCCGTGCGCGGTCCCCCTGCTAACTGCCTCTCTCTCCCCTCTCTCTCTCTCTCTCTCTGTCGCCTGGCTTCCTGCATTTCTCCGAGGTGATTAGACTCCCCTTCCTTGCCGCTAACCATCTCCCCATCCCTCTTACAGGTTTCCTGGACAGTGATACAGACAGTAAAGGTAACTATCCCACCTGGCCCACACCCTTTCCCTCCGTGGGCAAGGCCGAGGGAGGAAAGGCCATTGGCCTGAGGAGTGGGGGCTGGGCTGGCATGGCCTTGCCACCGCACCTGAGCTTTTCAGTGAGGACTACACCCCCCAGCATGCACTACTCAAGATGGCTCATGCTCCCTTGAAATGTTGCATGCTGGGAATTGTAGTCTGGGGGGGTGCCATTCCAATCCATGCTGCCCCCTGCTGGAAAGGAGGTGCCCATGCCCCACCCTGAGGTTGACGGTTGTGCTCCTCCTCCCCCCCAGTGTTTCTCTTCCAAGTGCCTCCCATTGAAGAGAACCTCCTCGAGGACAAGCACTTACTGAAGCCCTGGGACACGAAGAAGGTTGGAGCGGGGCTCCTGGGGGACTTGTTGGGATGGTGCTGGTGGGATGGGAGGGCAGAGCAGTGGATGTAGGGAGGCCGTGGGGGGGGGCAGATCAATAGGTGTAAGGGGGCTGGGGGGGCATCTCGATGGCTGCCCTTTCCTTTCCCTCCAAGGCCGGGGGGCAGGCGGTTCCAGTGCTCAGTCCGTCCCCCTCTCCTGGCTCCAGGATTCAGCCAGGCTTGGATCACGGCAGCTCACTCTTGTCTGTCTCACCCCACAGCTCTCCTCGTCGTCCTCCCGTCCACGCTCCTGTGAAGTGCCCGGGATCAAGTAAGTGTCCAGGGTGACAGTGTGGGTCAGGGAATAGTGCCAGGGGCTGGGCACTAGGGGGGTGCTCCGGAGAGAGCCCCACAGCTACCCCTGGAAGGAACTAAAGGCAATCACCTTCATGTGGGGAGAAAGTGGGGTGAAGAACAGTCCTGTGACTGCCCTACGGCTACAGAAGGGAGTCCCAGGCACAGCTGGCAATTGAACCCAGGAGTCCTGCCTCCCAGCCCCCCCTGCTCTAACCCACTAGCCCCCACTCCCCTCCCAGAGAACCCAGGAGTCCTGGCTCCCGGCCCCCCCTGCTCTCACCCACTAGCCCCCACTCCCCTCCCAGAGAACCCAGGAGTCCTGGCTCCCGGCCCCCCCTGCTCTAACCCACTAGCCCCCACTCCCCTCCCAGAGAACCCAGGAGTCCTGGCTCCCGGCCCCCCCTGCTCTAACCCACTAGCCCCCACTCCCCTCCC
>QEPC01005523.1:846910-893400 GCA_003113815.1 Sphenodon punctatus
GCTGTGCTTAGCCCTTCTCTTTCTCTTCGGGGGGCTGGAGGAGATCTGCCCGGCAGACGTTGGGGGGGCTCTGAACTGCTCGCCCCAAACCGGGATTGGACCCAAGGCCGACGGCTCCTGCATTGTGTTCTGCCGGGCGGGCGGGCAGGCGGCCTGCGCTTCCGGGCAGCATCGTGCGGGGTTCTCTGCTTCTGTGGGGCAGGGCTGGTGCTTTGGGGGTCGGAGACGAGACTCTGCCCACGGCGGGAGGGGCTGCGCTCTTCTGTTCCTCTGATGAGTTTCCTTTTGCAGGAAAAGGGAAAGTGGCTAAATCTTCTCTGAAAAGCCCCTGCGTGCGATTTGTGTTGCTTGGTGGGGCTGCTCCCAGGCCTCTCCGGGGCTGTCTCTTCAGGCGGGAGGGAGGCCATGCAAGCCACCCATCTGCTCCTAGTCTGGCACAAAAACGAAACCGCTCTTGGGACAGCGGAGCTTCAAGGCTCGCTGAGGAGGGAGAAGCGGGAATGTTTCCGTTGTTGTTTCTTGGCACTCCTGCTTCCACCCACCCGGCGTGTTGCTTGGCAGAGGATGCCGCCCTCCAAGCAGGGCATCCGCTCCGTACAGCGCTGTTCTGCTTCGGGAGCTGCCAGGGGCCGTTTCGGGCAGCTCTTGTCTGACCAGAATTGGCCTCGCAGCTCTGCGTCACAACAGGACAAGGTTTCCGTGGCAGGAAGATTGCCCCCCTCCCCCCCCCAGCTTGGCTATAAATCTCATCCCAGCAGAACGCTAGCCACCTCTCGCTCCCACGAATCCAGCCTATGAGACAATGCCACACGCTGCCGCAGCCTCCTAGCTCTGAACAAACCCATGGGAAGATGCAGGAGAAACTTTCCCCCTTGCGCGCACGCAGCTGGGACGAGCCCTCCGCAGGGCAACTGCTTGCGCGTTTGACTTGTGTGTCGGGGAGGCTCTGTCTCTGAGTGTTTCCAGGGAAGGCGCAAGCTTCGGATGGCATCGAGCACAAGCGAATGCTCTTTGCGCCTTTCTCTTGAGCGGGTGGGAGACGTTGAGACTGAGCAGGTTGGCCTTTCATCGGGACTGTCCTCTCTGTCGTGTGCAAACTGTCCGGTGTCGCTCCCCGGTGCCGTCTCAAGATACGGGCAGGGCGAGGTGTTGCCCAGCCGCAAGGGCTCTAGATCTGTTTGCCATTTGCAGAGTCAGATGCTGTGGTGTCTCTCCTGTTTCTTACCTTCGCCATTATCCGCCCAACTTGGAGCCATTACTCTTCATCAGCCTTGTCATTGGGATGGTGTCGAGGGCAATTTGGCTAGGATGGTTTTAATAGGATGGTTTATTTATTTACTTATTTTACTCCTTGTTGATGCGCACCAAACCTTTTGGTGCTTAGCAGACGGTGTATCAACCCGGCCAGAGCACTTGGGTGATGTGCCCGTGTCTGCGCCCCACTCTAATGTTCGCTGTCGCTTGCGACAGAACAGCCCCGGTTGAGAGGATGGCTCCAGAGGGCGGCTGTCAGTTTAGCCAGTTCTAGTCAGAATTGCGGTGCCGCCTCTATACCAGGCCAAGGTCTGCGCACGCTGTGTGCCTGTTTTAAATGGAGAACTCACCGGGTNGATGAAGGCATGGATGCCGGTGGCCAGATCTGAATCGGAAAGAAAAGGCCACCCCTTCCTCACCAGCTGGAGTTGATGAAAAGCGCCCCTGGCCACCGCTGCAACCTGAGTGAGAGTCCAGGTGGAGCAAGAGGTCCACAAGCATTTCCAAGGCTGCGACTCTGAGTGACCAGGGGGTTGGGTCCCTGTCACAGGGTTGGGGCCCTCTCTCCCTTCAGAGGCTGCCCCCCGTTTGCCCACCAGGCCAGCCGCAACCCAGTTGCCTGTGCCCACATGGTTCCCCACGTGATCAGAAAACCTTCACTGCAATCGGGGAGCTTTCAGAGTTCCGCACCCCTAGAAACGCCTCCCCTTGATCTCCCAGCCCAGACGTAACGCAGAGAACATTCTCTGGCCCCCTGTAGCTTGGGAGACTTCGCAGTGGGGTTATCTTATATGGAAAAGGTTCGTCTAGGCTCTCCCCTAGATGGGGTACCCCCCAAGTGAATTCCCCAAGGCCGAATAAACCCACAAGCACGCTAGGCTTGGTTATAAAACATATATTGAGTACATACAAGTACAAGGCTGTTGATCAGATAGTGCAAGTCAATAAATCAAACCTAAGATACCCGCATTCTAAGATACGCTGAGATTCCCTAACTGTCCCCTTACCCTATGGTTCAGTTCAAGTTCATCAGCGTATCTCGCGGCTTTGATGTCCAAACCGGGCCCAAGTCGTCTAGAGAATATGAAAGTTTTTAGTTCATGTTTGTAGCCGCTCTTCTGCTGAGCTGTTCTCTCCTTAAAGTCCTGTCTCTTCTTCTCCCCTTCGCTGGGGCTTCGGTGACTTCCTGTGTCGTGCTGCTATTGTCATTGTAACAAGTGGCAGGGCGGACCTGGCCGTTGCTTGGCAATAAACTGTACACTTGTTATAACAAAGGGAATCTCTCCCCCAACTCTGGCAACTGGTTTCAGTATAAATTGCTCCACCTTAGCTTACAATCTGTTACCCCTTTATATTACATTACAGGTATCCCCGAAATGTGTGTCATCTCCCCCCAAATGGGTGTGTTGCCACCGTGTCCCCATGACACGTCCCCCCCCTTCGAGAACATGTGAGAAGGGTTGGGTCAATCCCAATCCGGGAACCTGTTAGTCTGTACTGTTACAGAAAACATGAAATGGGTTAATAAACAATACACGTACCCATCGTATACACAATAGAGGTGCACTCCAATGCTGTGTGACAGAGAGACGCTCCTAGTTCTGTGGCATCAGTAGCCAGAAAGAGTCTCGTAGGGTCCGGTGCCTTTGCTAGAGGTTGGGGGAACCCCTCTCCAGAAACATTTAAGGTTCTTTTCAGTTTCTCCTTCTCTTGGGGCACAATTTCCTCAGGCGGAGAGAGAGCCCCCATCTCAGTTTCCCCAGAGTCTATAACTAAGGGGTCTGTNTAAATTTTTTAATTAAAATAAAATAAACAGTGCCTTAGTAGTGCTCCCTGTTCGTCGGAGCATGTTCCAGTGTGGGTGGGGGAGGCGACTGTATTTCTACTGGGCTGCACTGTCGCTTCCTGAGAGTTCCTGCCCCACCTCCTTGTTCTCGGAATCCAGCCGGAGAGTAAGGTTTCAGCTTCCATCAGTGAGGCCTGCCCAGAAGCAGCCGAGAACTTAATTTCCAGAGAGATGCTGGTGGCCTGCTGAGCTTGGAGAAGCATAGCAGATGTATCTTGGATGCCATGGCTCCCTCGGTTTCCTTCTCCCCGTCTTATGAGATGCAATGGAAACTGCCTTCACGCTTCATTGTTGTGTGTGTAGCTGGGAGCGTTTCCTCCCATTATTCATGGGAAATCAATGGGATTGCTCCTGGTTAAGTGTCTGCAGGCTTGGGCCCTGAGCTTAGTTAGAGCCAGGAGGCCAATGCATGCAGGAGCAGGTGTTGCTCATAGTTCTTGTCATGACTGGAGTGGGGTGACGTGTGGCTTGGCATTTCTGTCTCCTGTAGTAACAAACTCTTGGAAGATGATTTTGTTCCTCTGGTGCCATCCATCAGAACGTGCATTTTGCGTAATAGATTTTACAGGATACTCAAAATCTGGTCAGTCTGCTTAAGAACATAGTGCCAGACTGTGTCAGACCAATGGTCCATCGAACCCAGCATCCTGTCTCTGACAGTGGCCAATTTTGATCTTCTGGGAGAAGTCCCCAAAGGGTCACAACGGGCGATCCATTTCCTGTTATTCATGGTCCGCTCCTGACTAGAGAGAGGTTGTGTCCCCCCTATACCTACTTGGCTAATAGACATGAATGGACCTACCCTCCAAGAACTTCATCACTTTTTAAAACCGAGCTATTCTACTGCCCTTGACCACCTCTTCTGGCAACAAATTCCGCCAAGTTATTTGTGCGCTGAATGAAAAAATACTTGCTTTTATTTGTTTAAGAGCGCCAACCCTACCCAGCCTCCCTTCATACGGGAGCCGTTCCGGACCCTTGATCGTTTTTGTTGCCTTTCTCTGCACCTTTTCTTGTTCTACTATGTCGTTTTGGAGATGGGGCGGCCAGAACTGCACACAGGATTTGAGTGCGGTCGCACCATAGATCTATATAGAAGCATTATGATATTTCCAGTTTCCTTCTCTATCCCTTTCTGGATAATTCCTAACGTTCTGTTGGTTTTTTTTTTGAGGGCTGCATTTGGATTACTTTTCCCTATGTGCATCGCTTTGCACTTGTCTACATGAAATTTAATCTGCCATCTAGGTGCCCAGTCTCACAAAATCCTCTTGCAACTCTTCACAATCTATTTGTGTTTTAACTACCTTGAATAATTTTGTGTCTGCAAATTTGATCACCTCACTCTTGACACCCTTTCCCAGATTATTAATGACTATATTAAACAGCACCGGTCCCAGTACGGATCCCTGGGGCTTCACTCCCCTAGTTACTTCTCTCCATTGTGAAAACTGGCCATTTAGTCCTGCTCTTTGCTTCCTGTCCTTTAGCCAGTTGCCGATTCACGATAGGACATGACCTCCTATCCCATAACTATTTCATTTCCTCCAGTCTCTCTTGTGAGGGACCAGATTCACTATGCTGACCAGCTTACCCCTATCCGCATGCTTACTTATGCCCTCCGAAAATTCCAATAGGTTAGTGAGGCACGATTTCCCTTTGCTAAATCCATGTTGACTCTTCCCCATTATGTCGTGTTAATCAGTAAGCTCAGTCATTCTGTTCTTAACCACAGTTACCACCATGTTGCCTGGCACAGACGTCGGGCTCACCAGTCTGTAGTTTCCAGAATCATCTGTGGAGCCCTTTTAAAAATATTGGCATTATATTCGCTACCCTCAACTCCTCGGGTAGAGTGGCAGATTTTAGTGGTAGGTTACAAATTACCAGTAGTAGGTCTGCAATTTCATATTTTTATTTATTTATTTATTTATTTAAAATTTATATCCTGCCCATAGGGCAGCCCAGGCCGGCGAACAGCACTCAATAAATTTAATTTTAAAAAAATAAATAAAAATACAATACAATGTGGGGAAACCCACCCCCACCCCTCGCCAAAAGCCTGATGGAACAGCCAGGTCTTACTTACACACCAAAACAGCAGGAGAGTGGGAGCCAACCGAGCCTCCTCCGGGAGCGAATTCCACAGCACAGGGGCGGCCACCGAAAAAGATCTAACATCGGTGGCCACCCGCCTCGCCCGGGGAACCTCCAAAAAGGCTCCCACGGACGATCTCAAGGGTCGCACGGGCACATGGGGAGTGAGGCGGTCCCGCAGATAAGCAGGGCCCAGGCCGTGAAGGGCTTTAAAGGTTAAAACCAGCACCTTGAACCTGGCCCGGTGCTTTATAGGCAGCCAGTGCAGAGCCCGGAGCACTGGTGTCATGTGCTCCCTGCGACCCGCCCCCGTAAGGAGACGGGCCGCGGTATTCTGCACCCGCTGCAGCCTCCGGACCAGCTTCTCGGGCAGCCCCACGTAGAGCGCGTTGCAGTAATCCAGCCTCGAGGTGGTGAAGGCATGGATGACAGTGGCGAGGTCGGAGTCTTGAGAGTTACGGCCGAAGCCGCCGGACAAGATGTAACTGCCGAAACGCACTCCCCGCCACGGCCACAGCCTGAGATTCCAGGCTGAGCCACGAATCGAGGAGCGCACCCAGACTCCGCACTTGAGAGACCATGGGAGGGCGAACCCCACCATCAAGAGAAGATTCAACCACCCCCAGGTCCCCCAAGTCCTCGCCCACCAACATCACCTCCGTCTTGTCAGGATTCAGCTGCAGATGGCTCGACCTCATCCAAGCCCCCCCAGCTGACAGGCTTTGAGTTTCTCCTTCAGAACTCTGGGCTGAATCCCATCTGGTCCCAGTGATTTGTTACTATTTAGTTTGTCAGTTTGCTCTAGAACCTCTTCCAAAGTCACGTTGATCTGTGACAGCTCTTCCAATTCGTCCCCTACAAAGAACGGTTCCAATGTGGGGATCTGGCTCTTGCTTTCAGATTATGCCCTTGTTCCTGAGCCCCAGTTTCTAGTTCTTAGAAATAACTTTCATGTCCCTTGTTGCTGTGTGCCCCCTGACCCCACTCGCGGTGCTCTCGAATGCACCTTCAAACCGTGCGGCCCAGAGGAGTACTGCTTTGGTGGGAGAGACTTGAGCTTGGCGGCTGGCGGTACCAAACCCGACTGTCAGACAGAAGTGTGCTCCAGGGCTTGATAGCGCTCCCTTAGACATGGTAGCGTCCACGTTCATGCTAATGCCTCTAGCGACAGAGAGTCTACGGCTTCCGCAGCTCTTCCTAACTTCTAGCTGAAACGTACCTTCCTTCAGCTTGCCCGTTGTTCCTAGTCATGCCCTCCGGGTAGCCATGCAGAACAACTCCTCTTCTTGGGGTATCGGCCGTGCCTCCCCTTGGTCTTCGTTTGGCAAAACGCACCCAAATCCTTCAATCTTGCCTTGCAAGACTTGCTTTCCAGACCCTTTTATCTTTTTTGTCGCCCTTCTCTGAACCAGCTCCATTTTGTCGATGTCCTTAAAACGAGGTGCCCAGAACTGGACCTCAATTCAAGGTGAGGGCTGACCAGTGCTGAATCGAGTGGAATTATAACTTCTGCTGACTTGGAAACAAGGCTTCCATAAATGCAGCCTAGCAGTGCTGCATCTATACAGACCCCCGCCTTAGCAAACCTAACCCTGACCCTAGAAACCTAGGGAGCTGCATCCAATTGGATTTCTCTCTTCGGAGTCTCCTCCTTTGTCCTCGGGCAGCGACCGACTGTTCTAAAAGCAGGTATTTCGGCCCTGCTGGAGCCCGAGGAATGCCAACTGTTGAGACGACTAGATAGCTTAGTTGGGGGCATGGGAGGTGTGACCGTTTCACCTTCCCCAGTGATTAGGGGTCTGTTAATCCTTTGGGACAAATCTTGCATTGCATGAGGGGTAAGAATACCCCCTCCACAGTGCTCCCAAGCCAGCCTTTTTTACAGAACTGAGAGGCAGTGTCCCCTGAGGGTAGAACTCGCTCCCTCCGGATGGCGATCTTAGCTCCACCCTCTTTGCTCTTAAAAAGCTCCGGAAATGTTTTCAGGATCCACTGCCGGTTCCCCTTAATGGAGTCTGTCCTCCTTCTTTAAATTGATTTTATATTGTTTTGTATTGTTTGATTGTAAAATGCTCCGAGTGCCATTAAAGGCAGGGGAAGCACTATAGAAATAAAATGATGATGATTATTATAATGATGGATTGGGGTACGTGTGAGGAGTGGGGTGGAATGCATTCATGTTGTAGCAGGAAATGAAAGCCAGAGGGATTGTCAGCTAGGGGTGAGGAGCTGCGAACCCGCCAGTGCCGTAGCGCCATTGGGAGCATGGAGGGGAAGCGGGCCCGTTGTTTGGTGCAGGACTGAGCACCGATCCCGGCTTTCACCCCAGCAGCCAGCATTTGCCTCGCGGTGCGGCAACTTTCCCAATGTCATTGTGGTTCAGTACCCAGATGTGTGTTCCTCTTGGAATACGATGCTGCTTGCTCTTGCTTTCTGCTTGCAGGGGACCACCGCCGTGCACGTCTTTTGTCCCCAGAGCAAGGCGGAAACAGTGGGCGTCTTTGATTTAAAAACTGCTGCTGTCTCTTGGGTGTGTGTGTGTGAAATAGCCATTATGGTCTATTATTATTATTATAAACATTTGTATAGCGCCAGCCATGTACCTGGTGCTGTACAGAACATAGACATAGACGCGGTCCCTGCCTGCGGCTTACAATCTAAAAGACAGGGAGTGGGAGACAGGGAGAGCGGACAGTGGGAGATGTCCCTTTATCGCAAAGCGTCCACTCTGTCAGAGTGCTGGGTAGGGTTGCCAGATAGGCAACTCTAGTGCTGGGTGGTTGCATGATGGTGAGGAGGGGGCGGGGGGTGGAAGTAACTTGGGGCTTCTAGGAGGAACTTTTAAAACAATGATAAACCAAATTCTCCCAAAGCCAGGAAAGCTCTGGCTGCCTGTTGCCTCTTCTCCCCCCCAAAAACAAACAAACAAACAGACCCCAACATGCTTTCTCTGAGTTTTGGATTTGTTTTTCACAGGTATGAGACTCCATCTTAGGGGTGGGGGGCCACTTTAAAATTCAACCCAAGCTGCGCGGGCTGCTTACAAGATGGGGGTGGAGGGGTGCTCAAGGTGGACTAAACCCAGCATCTGTGCCCTGGATCTGTCCCTTTACCTTTGCGGCTGCCGGAAAACGTTTTCCGTACAGTTGCCGATAGTCGTACCAGGATTGCTGTGTTGCAGCAGGGTGCTGGGGTTCTTGTAGATGGTAAATTTTGCCCCTTTTCCCCTGTGCGGTCTGGGGACCTCTGCTTGCATGCGCCTGTCACTGCAACCAGAATGGAAAGTCCCAAGCGAGAGAGAGAGAGCCTGTGACCTATAAACCACTCCCTGCAGAGTAGCCCCGTTGGAGCTCTCAGGCTTCAGGGGGGTTACTGTAGGCTAGGTTTGTACGTAACAGGCAAAGTAGTTAAGCCGACCCCATCACCTTAGCTGCTTTGGCTGAAATCTACGAACGCTCCGGCAGGGTAGTTGTGCGACGCTTCCAGGAGTGTCCAGAGTAGGTGGCTTGTGGGTTAGCCTATGCCTCTTGTTAGGGTGGAGGTGGTGCTGGAAAGAGATCTGGTTGGGGGGGTGTGGACAGGGATGTTTCTGGAAACTTGCTAAAGCTTAGTGGGGCTGCTGAGGTCTCTGCTTTGATCCAGAGTTGGTGGGACATTGCCTGGAGGCTGTTGCCTGCTCTCTGTGTGCAGGGGCGTGGGCCGGCCTGGATCCCACTGTCAGTGCAGCATCTAGCAGCCAGTTCAAGGCTCGCCCCGTGGGTTGGCTGGGACTAGAGTTTGAGAGGGAGCTCGGGGAGGCCTGCAGGTAAATGGGATTTTCCAGGATCTTTGCTGCAGCCCCTTTCCTGAGAAATGCTGCTGGGAGAGTTCGAGGTTGGTGATAGCAAAGCCCTCTCTCTCTGTGGCAGCATCTCTGTGTTCTGGGGAGGGACCAGAGCTTTCTAGTCCCAATCCTCTGGGCCAGCAGTTAGTCTGATGTCCCAGCACTCGCTCCGAGGACTGTGCTTGTCTCCAAAGAGAAGTGCCGGCCAGAATCTGGAGCTTTGGAAGCCCCTGGAGTTCAGAGAGAGAAGCTTCTGGAGTGTCTGCCCTTCCCCAGCAGGGGTGGGAAACCCAAAGAAATGGGAGATTCAAATAAGACTCCACCATGCCCCCCTCGTCGAGCTGTGCTGTTCTGAAAATCGGCTCGGTTTGGGCTGCCTCGTGACCCGTTCTCTCCAGCTGCCCCGATGCCTTTCTGCATCTCTCTTTCCGTTCAGGAGGGTGTTGAAATGATCATCTTCTTCCAGCTCGATCTTTTCTGCCGAGAGAGGTTAGGATTGCCTAAGGCCTAGGCTTGGCCCCCACCAAAAACAATGGTATTTTGGAGGTCTGTCCGAGCGAGCGGAGGAGTCCGTGAATGCAGCTGCCTTTCACTTTGTCTGTGGTGAGAACCTTGTTGCTTAGATGCTAGCGGCATGCGACTCGGTGGAACCGAGTCCTCCTTGCAAGGAGCGGAGGGACACTAAGTGAGATGGATAACGAGAAATTCTTCAGGAGACAAGGTTTTTACTGCTGACTAGCTCTCGGTTTTGCAGTTGGCTTGTCGTCCCCTTTCCTTCCCAGCTGCCTAACACTGTTTGTATGAAGAGAGAGATAATTCACTTTAATGAATTATAAAACTTGTCTCACTACAGTGGGTCTTCATTTTTCCTTCTCTCTTCAGCAGATTTAATGTTTGAGTGGAATAAAATTAACTTAGATCTCGCTCAGAGACTGGAGCTCCTTGCCAGCAGGTGGGGTGGGGTGGGGGGAGTTCAATACCTGATGGGCGCACAGATTACGTTGATCTGGGCATCTTGGCTGGTTCCGTTTTTGTATTCGATTGGCTGCTTAAAACCGACCCATTTCTGAGTGGGCCTGTGACAGTCTGGCCTCTTGGCTCTGCTGTTTGAAGTTGGTGGGAGTTGTGTCTGTCTTTTGGACACTTCTGTGTTTGCTGAATATCTAGAGTATGAGGGCGACGGTTGCCAAGTCTGGCCTATGTGACCCTACATTGAGATTAAATATCATTCCATGGCCCCAGACAACAAAAATGGCATGAAAAGGGTATAAAATACCAATGGGGTCGCGCCCCCTTTGTCAGATGCAATGGCCTCATTTGGGCTCCCAGCCCACAGCTTGGGCTCAAGTTACCGGGAGGGAGAGCTTGGTTAAATATCAAGAGAATGCTGTGCGGCAGCGGGACAGGTTGCCTGGGGAGGTTGTAGCCGGCTCTCCGTCACTGGAGGCTTTGGACGGCTGCCTGTCGGCAGTGTTGTAGCTGTCATCACGTTGCATCGAAGCAGGGGTTTGGGCTAGATGACCCTCGGTGTACTCTCCGACTCTGTGATTCTGCCTCTGTATTCAAGATCTGGCTGCTACCTGACCGGGTAACAGGCCAGCAAAAGCTGCCTTCCTTGAACATCACAGCAATTTGACTTCTTAAACGGCAGTGAAATCTGTGCAGCCCTAGTGTTCTTCGTCAATGGCTAACCAAGTCCTCGTCATGGTGTGAAGTGAGGGGAGGGGTGTCATTGCAGTTTGCTGGGGAGCCGGGAGAGAGTCCCTTCGCGTGTCTGGTGGCTTTTGCTGCAAGACCTCCCGCCGTTTGGCAGCGTTGGGCGTGTGCGTAGGTGAAGATGGTCCTTGCGGCATTCGGAACGAGATTGCATCTGTTTGCTAACCCGACTTGTTGGGGCTCTGTTTGAATGCGAAGTGTAGTCGTGTGTCAGAGAGAACGTCGTGCATGCATTTGCAAGGCACCAGAGAGAACGATCTTCAGATTTTTGTTTTTAAAAGGAAATCTTAAGTGAAAGGAAATCAATCAGGCAGATGCAGACTTTCAGGGAGTTTCAAAATGGTTGCCTAGGAATAGTCCCTTGTTGTTGAATAAGTCCAAATCGAATGCATCCCCCCTCCCCTCAGTTCATCATTCCTTAACTTGCTTGTTGTTAAAGTCCCTGATTCTAATTTAATCTTGGAGACTTGACAGTTTTAAATACCTACTAGTGCAGCGCGATTCTGAGTTGGCATTTCAATAGCTTATTGTTTTGGTCTTTGCAACAATTTTCGGTAAACCAGCAGCACTCTGGAAGAACGCGGCGCTTAAATGGGCACAGATACAGCTGCTGGAGAGTCGACACTCTGCTGGCGTTCAGCAGCTCTGTTGCTAGTATTCCTCCTAGTTGAGCGTCGAGCTGGTACGGTACCTTGAAATGAGAGTGGGCTAGTGCGACGTTCGTAGAAAGGAGACCCAGTCCGGAGTCTTGGACCAGTTAAGATTCTATTTCCGGCATGAGGCACTAAAATCGTATGTCGCTGACTTGCTTCAGTGTCTGTGTCAAAACCAATTTCTCATTTGTGCAGGCCAGGTGTGGGGAACCTTGCACCCATCAGCCCCGTCTTTCCCACATCTGTGTTTTATGTGGCGCCTTGGTGGTTCTTGGATCCGGCTTGTGGATCCGGTCTCACCCCTCGCGCATGGAAGGGAGCGGAGATGGAGGCGGATCTGTCGGTCAAAATTCCCAGCTCAAGAGCTGCGTACCAAAACCTCTGCGTAGTTGAGAGCCACAAGAATCGCCAGGCTGAGCCTCTCCTGCTGGCAGAGCTGAACCAATGCTCGGCAGCCCTGGTTATGGAACTGAGGAGCGGCTGTGGTTCAGATGCTGAGACTGGGGTGCAATGAAGTGAGAGACAAGACCGTGGAAGCAGTGTAGGATCAGGGATTAGCCCTGCCCAGGAGCTGCATGTGGTTCCTACCCTGGCATAGATCCATGCTCTGAACCCTCTCCATCCAGAGCACACCCTATAAGCAACCCTCCTGTGGGCCACGCAGAGCTGAGACTCACTTTCCGAGTGGAGCATAGGAGGGAAAAGGCTTCCCACGCTTGGCGCAGAGAACAATAACGGAGGCGTTTGGTCTTGCAAAGGGCAGCGCACCGCACAACGGTCTTGGCTTCTGTAGCAATTTAGGATCTTCCCATCTTGCAGTGGCCAGCCCGAAGGCTGGGCCTCCCTTAGCCCGAAAACTAGCTCTCCCTGCCGTCTCCCCTCGCCTGGGCACTTTGCTCCTTCCCGGCTGATTGGGTCCTCCTCCCGCCTTCTCTTGCCTGGGGCTTGGGTGTCAGGCGTTTGAGCTGGGAGACCCAGACTCAGAGAGTCACCCGTGCCAAATCAGTCTCCGAGGCTCCGATCCCAGGTGTAACATGGGACTATAACGCTGTCCTGCCCGTCTCACAGGGGGATGCTAATAACACGTGATTACAAAGCCCTTGTGCGCCTGAAGGTGCTATAAAAACCTATGCTTAGGCTTGGGAAGCTGGTCAGTTGACCAGTCTAATATTGTCAGTTAACCATCAAGAGTGGCCTTGCATTGGTGGCGGCCTGCCTCTTGCATCTCATCGTGCTCAGACCCATGTTTGCTACATGAAACACATTCTGCCGTGAGGGAAGCCAAATTCTGCAAGTTCACTGCAAACAGAATAGGTTTGCAAACTTACATACGCAAGCTTGCTTCCTAGCACAGGGGCCAAAAGGGCCCCCAGGCACCTCCAGGCAAAACACCCCAACAGTCCCCAACCCCCCCCAACGAATAAAATCTAACTGCTCCCCCCCCCCCCCAAATCCCCTATAAATAACCCAAGCTCTGCCACAGCAAGCACAAAGCAAGAGAGTAAAAAAGCTGAGGAGGAGGACTGGTGGTTGGTTGGTTTTCTTGGTTTTTTAATTTTAAGAGTTTAATTTTAAATTTCTAATTTTAAAACTTAAAACTTTAATTTTTCAGAATTTTATTGTTTCACAATCACAGATAACTACCTTGGTTTTTTTTTGCGGTTAGCATAAGTATCTAATCAACTGATGACTAAAGTCCCTTTGTTTATTGTTCTAATAAATGAATGCATTAAAATGGTTGCCCATATTGACCAAATATTTTGTGCCTGGTCAAATTCCCAACTTTGATCTTGATTTGCTGATTCACACCCTCCCTCCCGCCCCCGCTCCCGAGCTGCAGCCCCACAAGTCACAGCAGGCGCAGTATAAATCCGAGTCACTCAGCCCTTCCCAGGATCGATCCCGTCGTGGTGACTCTTCCTGCGCTTCAGCCTTGGGCCCGCCTGGTTGCTTGTCCCCAGGCTCTCTTCTGTGACTACTGCCCATCACAGCCTTCCATCTCATTGTGGTGAGATCCGAAAGAGCTTGCAGCGAACACACAGATGAGTCAGATAGCGTCCTCTTCTCTTGGTCGGGGGGCGGGGTGGCGTTTAGGGACCGGGGTAGCCGCCACCTCTTGTATGGGTCTGCTGTGGGGAGAGACACGCGCGCACCCGGAACATTCTGGAACCAGCAGCTCTGTGTTTGTGGAGAGGCTTTATTATAAGGGGCAGGGAACCCTTTCCCTCCCAGGGGCTGCTTTGTAAATCGGAACAGGCTCGGAGGAGCAGCTAGGAGTTGGGGTAGGGAAAAGGAGGGTTCCGATCTTCTATCTGTGCTGTGGATCTGTCCTCGTGTACATGGCGCCCTCGACTCTCTTGACGTGAGCTCAGTCTCCCAGAACTTGGGGGTAGGAACTGGGTCCAGGAGCCTGACCCAGGAATTGGAAAGGGGCCACATAAAACTAGCCGTGGTGCTTTGGATTTTGTGGTGGTGTGTTTTGGCTATGACTTCGGTCACGCCCAATGAAGTTTATTTGATTTGATTTGAATTAGCCGTGGGTCACTTTTGACCTCTGGACCCAAGGTTTCCCACCCCTGCTTTACGGCTCCAGGCTGGGTGTGAACCCGTACCTAATCTGACCTTTAATGTTTCTTCCTGTTGAGAGTGCTTGGCTTATTCCATTCCTTTAGAATCTTGTGCTGCTTTGAGCCCATATTTTGCTTCCTCTTCCTGCCCGTTCTCCTTTCCTGTAGCTGTCCGGGGTGCGCGTGTGTCTGGTTATGGCTTCAGAGGATGCTTGAAGTTATGGTAGAGGGAAGCCTGGCCTCCCAGCCTCTAAGCGATCCCCAGCAGAACCATCTCCTGGTCCCATTGCAAGCTTCTCCAAATGGCTCCTTGCTAGTTCTAAGCTGCAGCCTTCTTACAGCGTTTGCGGTTAGCACAAGCAAGGCAGGGGAAGTTCTTTGATAAGGAAGAGCAAATTGCTGCATTCCTGAAATGCAGGAATTGGAGTTTGGGGGACCATCAGGTGAGGACGGATCGGCAAACGAGTCCTCATGAAATGCCTCCTCTCCTTGTAGCTCGCTTTATCAAAGCAGAGACTGAGACAGTCCGGCTGCTGCAAGGTCTAGCGGCCCCGCCATCCCGTCTACCCGCGTGGGTAGAGACTAAGCCGTGGGAGCGCTTCGACGCAAGGATGCCTACAGACTGCAGGGTGGGCTCGTCCTGTACGATGCCGTCATCCTGCTTCTGCAGACGGCCTGAAACGGCGATCGCCCCTGCTGCTTAGTCATGTAATCGAGGCCCAGGGATGACATTTCCAGTAGATGTTCTTGGCAGATGGAACGGGGTGCAGAGTAGGAGGGGAAGTCTGGAGCTGGAAGGAAGGATGAATGAGGAGAAACCAAGAGGGGCAGGACAGAGATGCATCGAAGGGCAGCAAGCTCTGGGTGATGGGTGAGGTGTTAAAGCACTGAACGGATCGATGAATAAATGAATGTGGGGTCCAGTTGCCGCATAAAGGCCATGCTCCTCCTTGGTGCAAGAGAACGTGGGACTGAAGCTGCTACCTGGAATGGGGCCTTCTCTGAGGAAAGCATTCAAAGCTTTGTGCTGCTGTGTGTTACGTGTGCGCACACGCAAACCCAATTGCTGATAAAGCTACTGCTTCCAGGGCATGGTTTTGGGTAGAGGACTGGGCGCTAGCTGCGCACCTTTCCTTTTCCGAGAGACAGCTAGCTGGAACATTGGCTGCTCTGAAAGCCTTTTATAAGACTCTCCTGTTACTCATCTGCATGACTAGCCCGTTCCGCCATCTGTGGGCAACGCGATCATTGACCCATTATTATTAGGTATTTATAGAGCTCCAGCAACGTGCTTGGCACTGAACCACTGTGTCCTTCCAATAATCCTAGAGATGGAAGCAACCTTAAGGGGCCTCAAGTCCAGCCGCCATGATCAGTCCAAGGAGGAACACGGCATTTTTTTGGTGGCAATTTGCCATCTCACATTTTCCAACTAGCAGAGGTGCTACTCAGTGGAACTTTTTGCCAGAGGATGTGTTCGCGGCCAGTAGCATGCCAGGGTTTAAAAAAGGATTAGATAAGTTCTTGGAGGAGAGGCCCGTTGATGCCTGTTAGTCAAGCAAGTTTGGGGGACGTACCTTCTCACTGTCGAGAGCTGGGAATTTGATCACTCCATTATGACCTGTTGGGTACTTCTCGGAAGCAACCGGGAATGGGCACTGCTGGAGACAAGATACTGGGCTGGATGGACCATTGATCTGGCCCAGCATGGCACTTCTTAGGTGGTGAGTGCATGGAAAGCAGCCCCCATTGTGGCTCCACTCACACTTGTCTCCACAGAGGATAGTCCAGGGTATGGCTTTCTTGATCTCTCCTGGGACCTTTCCTTCCCATGTTTTAATGATCGTCGGAGCACTGGAACTTGGGCTCAGGCTGCTGGTTGTCCTTCCATGCTATTTCAGTTCATGTGCCCCATGTGCCTGTGCGACCCTTGAGATCGTCCGTGGGAGCCTTTCTGGAGGTTCCCCGGGCGAGGTGGGTGGCCACCGATGTTAGATCTTTTTCGGTGGCCGGCCCTGTGCTGTGGAATTCGCTCCCGGAGGAGGAGGCTCGGTTGGCTCCCACTCTCCTGCTGTTTCGGCGTTTATGTAAGACCTGGCTGTTCCGACGGGCTTTCGGCGAGGGGTAGGGGTGGGGTGGGGTGTTTCCCCACATTCTAGTGTATTTTTAAATTGTTTTAAAAATTTTTTTTTACTGAGTGTTGTTCGCCGCCCCGGACTGCCCTGTGGGCAGGAGGGGCAGGATATAAATTTTAAATAAATAAATAAATAAATGTTAGCAGAACTCCCAGCTTGCCAAGAGATGTGGAGCCTTACCCAGACAATGGTAAGCAGGTTTTGAGCAATAGTGGATAGGAAACTGTAATATATAACCGGATATGAAACGGTAGGATGAGCTTTGCCTGTTCTCTTGTGGGTGGCACCATTGACGCATATCCCCCCCCCAAACATAGCTTCCTGGCTACTTGGGAGTCCAGCTTTGGGCTGATCCCTTGGGGTAAAACAGCATTGAACCTTGAGGGTGCAGAAGTTGCTGTGTCTTGGCAGCGTGAGGCTTGGAATGGGTTTTTTGGAGGTCATTCTATACAGTTGCTGCTACTTGGCTTCTCTCGCTACCACTAACCTCAGTGAAATATTGTGCCTACTGCCAGAGGCTTGGCGTTGCTCGTACGCAGCCGTGTACGATGTACCATGTGCACAGTGAAGTTGTGTAGTGGTGCTTGGTTGGTAGAGCGGTTGAAGCGCTGAAAACAAAGATGTCTTCTCGTTAAAGTTTTCCTCCCCCCTCTCTCTCTTTCTCGCTTGAAAATGGCATCCAATGCCCTCTTGGAATGCATCTTCTCTCTGCCTTAACTTGGTTGATAGGTTGAAACTGGGCTGTTTTATTTCCTGGCCACTGTGAGCCGGGCTGCCTTGCGGCATTTTGCTGGAAGGCCCGAAATCTCTCATTGTCGGGCTAGAGTACGTGATTACTACAGTGCAGGGGTACTCAACCCCGTTCAAGCTTAGCGACACAAACTGTGCAAATTAAAGTTGTAGAGCTTGGAGATGTTGTTGCGTGACAGCATGCTGAAATTTATATTTAACTTAGATAAAATCAAATTTTAAATTTGTTGCCTGGATTCAACCATACTGCAGGCTGGATCCAGCCTACGGGTCGTCCGTTGGACAGCCCTGGGTTAAAATAAGTTTCCTGCCACGTTTCCCATCACAGACAATGGGAGACTTCCTAACGATCAACCCAACGGCAACCACCTCCTGAGCCTGTGTGGCATCTTCTTGCGCCGTTTTAAAACTGGCTAAATTGAATAGACTCCTTTTGGCACTTTTCCCAAAAGTGATGGGGTCTGAGGCTCTGAGCTCTCTTTATCATTTATTTTGGGACCAAGCAGCTTGGGAAGCAGTGACCGACCATCTCCTGCCATTGCGTCCTTGTGCCCTGATTTATTCCTGCTTGTTCAAAGGGACTGCTACGGATTTTGTGAGAGAGACTTTCAGTATATCTAAATTAATTATGTATCTGTAACGACATCCTACCTTCTTGCTCAGCGGCCTCGGGTAATTTAATAAGAGAGGTAACATGAAGGCTTTTGCGCTGTAGACCCCTGCCACCTACCTTTTGTCAGCTGTATGAGAATCTCTCTGAAAGCCCAAGCAAGGAGAATACAGGGACTTCTGGACTTTAATCAGCCAGCAGAGTAAGCAGGATTTGGGGTGAGCGGGATCACCTGCAGATAATGAATCGGGTTCTGGAAAGAGCACTCCATACAAGCTGCCATTGTTAACGCTGAAAGGGCCTTTGACAAAGTGGAAAGAGGAAGCACCCAGAGGATGGGCCTGCAGGAGTCATTTCAGTGCGTTTTTTAGTATCTTATTGTCCAGGAACATCTCGTCAATTCCCTTCACCACCTGCACAGGGAGGAGGACACTGAGGGAGAGGAGCACCCGTGTCATCCCCTAGTTTTCACCTTTGCTGAATCTCGCTCAGGCTGCAGAGCAGCGATCGGAGAGAAGAGCAGACGCGGGTGAGGTGGGAGCAGCTGGGAAAAGCAGGGACCACTAATGAAGCCATCTGCTGCCGCCGCCTCCTTCTGCAGCTCGGGGAGCGGGGGAAGAGCGAACTGGACAGCGTGGGAAGGTTAGGAGGGGAAATTAGCATGAAGTGTAAGTGGCGGTATGCCGAGGGGGGCCATGGACCTGCTCGCCGCTTTGTACGGAGACTAGCAGTGTGAGCCTCTGAATGTCAGCCCAAGGGATTCCACCCTGTAATGCTGGTGCTGTCTGATCAGAGGACCATGCCTTGTAACTGTCTCTCTCAGGTGCCTGCTGCCTTCGAGAGAAGAGGTGGCTGGTGAATTGCAATAAACCATGATGAAGGATGGAGAATAGAAATGTCAGGTGGTCTGGCCTTTGCATGCTGCAGAATGTCTCACTCATGCTCTCTGGGGAGTATCCCCAAGAACTAAAACCTGTGTGGATTCAGTCCCAGGTCTGTGATCTACCCTCCTGCCAAGCCAGGCCCCTCCCAGCCTCGGGCTACCACATGACTGCAGCAGAATGGAGTTGGGTTGCCAGGAGTGGCTGTGCGCTCCTGGCCTCCCAGGGCGTTGTGAGAATCCAGCCCTCATCCTTCCACTTGGGGACGATGGGATCCCATGCACTTAGCAAGGTTCCCGCAAGGGCAACCTGGGCTCTGTTAGCGGCAGGCCCAGATCAGAAGCTCATGGCCAAAGGCTAGTCTACCCCCAAGTCTTAGACCAGCAGATTAGCTCTGAAACTAGCATGACTATCCGAGGGCACACCTGTAGGACTTTGCTTGTGCCGACTGGCTCTCCCCTGTTTTGTCAGTTACTTGTGCAGTTTCTCAGGGAGTACAAGTTAAAACCCATGCTAGTGTAGATGCAAACGCTAGCCTCCTGTGGGCACTAGCGCACCTGCAGGATTGCGGCGCTGTTTCAGCAAGGCAATCTCTAGGGAGCAGCACAGCCACCCAGTCTGTGTGGTTGTGAACGGCTAGCGAAGGCTTAAACATGAAGGATTGCAAATCAGCCTGCTCATCCAAGAGCTGAGCATCCAACCCTCTCCAAGGTGCCCGTTTTTCAGTCTGTCAACTGTGAACAAGAGCAACCAGTCTGCTGGGAGCGTGGGGAAATGGGAACAGGGATTTTTGAAGTATCCAGGACTGCAGGGCCTTTCTTAGATCCAAATGGGTAGGAGCTTGCCCCAATCTGGGGGTGTGTGGATGCAAGGCTCCACAGGAGAAATGCTGCTGGTTGAGTGGGGAGCTGTGTACTCTGGGTTCTGCTCGCTGGAGCTCCTCACCGGCCTTATTCCAACAGCTCCCCAGAAGTCTGTGCAAGAGCAGGGATGGTGCTGACTCAAATCTGCATGCGAGACAAAGGGGGGTGGGGAGTGGTGGACCCCAAGTGCTCTGGGCTCCTTCTGCTGGGTAGCTGGCACCTGCATTTCCAGGATCCAAACAGAACTGCAGATGTGAAATTACTGACCCCTCTGCGGAGTCCCTTCTCTGGCCCATCCATACAGCTGAGCTCCAGCCAGTCGGCCTGCCCTATTGAACCTCGACTGGACTCGACCAGAGAGATGGAGTCACCTGTGTCTGATAAGAAATGCATGTCCCTGGCAATGCTGCTGCTTTGTCCTGGCTGGCTCATGTTCATGTGGAAGCACACAGCGGGCAATGGGCTAGAATTGATCCTCTGACTGTCCTTTTGCGAGAGTCTTCTGCAGTGATGGAAATGCCGCCGCCTTCCCTGAATGCCTCCATTCCAGTGGAGTTTCATCTGCAGATCCCCTGGCCATGTCTGCACCATCAGGCGGAGAGGAGTTGGTTGTGCTTAGTCCCGGGTGGGCTTGCTTTCTGGCCTAACTTATGGTCTCTCCCCCTGGAGTTGGAGGAGTAAGCGGCAGTTCTTGACCTGCCCTTCCATGCTCTGTGCTGTGTTTACTCAGGAAGCCATGGCTATTGACGAGAAAAGGATTTTCTTAAGTGATAAACTTTAGAAGAGGAGTAGCAGCTTTTCCTCTGTGTTTGTGGACGGTCTGCCCTTTCCTCTGACAGGGTTTTCCCAACTTGTTGCAGGCCTTTATCACGTTGACAGTGGCCAGGGACCCGTGTCCACTGTCTTCTCCACTGGCACCAATGGGGCAAACACAGTGAACGTGGATCCCTGATAATGGATTACTGCAGTGCCCTTTATATCTGAACTTTTTCTGTAGCGTCCGCAACGTACCTGGCACTGTGTAATCGTTAATTGGGGATGGGTTCTCCTTGCCCTGCCCCTGAGGGCCTTTCAGTCTAAAGGGGAGAAAGGGAGAGGAAAACTTGGGGAGAGACAAGGATACATTCATTTAGCTGAAAAGTTGCAGGAGCGTGTGCTTAGCCCAATGGAAAGCGGTAGCGGGAGCATCCGTGAATTGAATTTTCCTATGGGGTGGAGGTCTGGGTTACCTGGCTCCGGTATCGGCAGGAGATCACCTGGCACGCTACAATGTATGCTGCTACAGTGGATGGTTGCTCTTCTTGTGACAGCTGGGATGTGCTTTCCTATTAGTTGGGCCTCACCAGTCTAATCCCTTACTTCAAGGAGGAGGATGGCACAATGCAGCCATCTCTACGATCCACCCCAAAGCCTCCTTTTCAGCAGGGAGGACGTGTAGGAGCAGGTGGCATTTTGTCAGGCTTTGGTTTTTTTGCTTTTTGTTTCTGCTTACTAGCTAATAAGTTGCACTTGAAGCACGTGCAGTGCTTAGGTATACTGGTGAACGCTCGGTGAGGAAGCCCAATTTCCAGTGGGCCAGATCTTGGACATGGCAAAACGGGCGTGGAATCTTCCACAGACTCTGGAAACGGCTTGACCAGCCATGTGTTGGGATTCCTTTTTAACCTTGGGTTTATTTTTTTCTTCTTTTCCTTGGATTGATATCATTTATTTACTTCCTTTTTGTCTGTGCCTGGCAACTTCCATTTCTTGCTGCAAAGCGGTGTTTTCTTCCTCGGTGCTTCATAAAAATGTCAGTAGCTCGTTCCTGCAAAAATTAGTGATAACGCTTTATTGGGTCCAAATAAACCGCATCACTAGTTTGCATTTCTGTGGTAACTACCATGTAATTACAGATTAGTTTTCTCTCTTGCTTTGTAAACCAAATTGTTCCATGTTATTCAATAAACCTAACTCAGATGGCACTGGGGGCTAGAAGTGACATGAAAATTTGGGTGTAATTATCAGCTTCTTGGCAGGCCGTGGGTCAACTCGGCAAGTGTAAGGTAGTAACTGTGTATTATAGATTACGTGACTATTTGTGTACTGGCTAATAGGGCTCCGAAACCTCTTAAGTATAAACATTTCTTCCTGAAAACCAATGGATGTGCTGTCTCATAAAAGATGCAATTTGTAAGTTGGTGATATTTCTGCATGCTTTTTCAAATGAATGACTTGTGATGCTGATACTAATTACGGGCAGTAAGTTTCTCCAAATTTACTCTCTTGCCCTTGTTAACCTTTGATTATCGTGAATTTGTAATTTGCCATCAAAATTAAAACCCTTTGCATATTATTCCGAAGCGCGCTAACCCCGTAAACAAACAGTCCCCATCCTCTTTCCCACTGTTGTTGACACACTGGATTCCTCCCTTGTGTTCACCAAACAAAACTTAGTGTTAGGCTTCAAAGTAAGCTGTTGGCTTATTGGCTTTTGAAAATACTGAGCATACTCATTAGCGGGCAGGACTGTACCAAGATTGAACGATATGGGAAGACCCGTTTTCAGTAGACAGTACAGATTCATGGAGGTTGGGTTGGCCAATGGGTTAGTTTGTAGCTAGTGGATGTCTTAATTCTAAACTTGTACTTAGAGAAATCTTGATGCCAGCGTTTCTCTTCGTGAGGAAGAGATCTTTTTACCTTTGAACCTTTTGATGCTTTGGTGGGGTGAAGCACTTTGTCTCCATCTGTGCAGGAAGCTCCCACTTTGTGTAACTTGTCTGGTTCCTTATCTCACCATTAGTGTAGGATTTAAATTTCAGAATCGGACCTAAAAAGAGTGTGTGTGTGTGGGGGGGCGGAATGGTCTCAACTTGTAAGGTTTTTTGCCAAGCCAGATTTCAGGACTAGCCAATTGCCTACTTCGAACTGTGAGCCGTACAGGTGAGATTTGCAAAGGGTCAATCTGGGTTGGAAAAGCTTCCTTTGTTACCTGGTCTTGTTTTGCAGAGCAGAACTTTGTTCCATGAGTAAGCTTCTTACCAGGACCTGGTCATCCCTTGCCCCCCCCCCCCCTTCCTCCCAGAGCTGCTCTCTATGCTGAGAGGAACCCAAGTGCCCATTCACTGCCATCAGCCTATGTGGGGCTGCAGATATCTCAGGGGATGGTGGGTTTGTGAGAAATCTTGATGCCGGACAGTGGTCTGTTGATCCGAAAGGCTTGCGCTCTCCCCACCCCCTAATTAGAGGTGTGGAACAGCAGACCCTTCCTTAGCAAGGTCTCCGACTGCCCTGGCCACATCTGCGAAGCTTGCCAGGATACCTTCGGGAGGAGGGCAGATGGGGGCCTTAATTGCATGACCTCACAGGTTAGCCGTTGGACGCTTCAGTAGAGGCCACTGCAAACATACCTCGTAGTAGGCTTTGCCTATGAGCACCTCCTAGGTCACAGTGGAATTAATCTCCCAACGCACTGTGCGATGCGATCTCCAGGGGAGTTTGTGTGAAATGTGCCTGCTAAATGCAAGGCCATGAAATCCAAGCCAGGCTATGGGGTGGGTATTGACAGAGAGGATGTGCTGCTTTGTTGTTCTTGAGTAAAGCCATGTGTCCAACGTGCAGAAGCCTTTTGTGCCGATGTGCTGACGCATTGATATGGAAGCTCGTATTCGGCAGCTACGCTGCAAGAGGGTGAATGGGCAGTCTCTCGGCAGGTGTGGGGATTGCGTGGTCAAAGGCCCTGTGAACTGATGCGTAAGCATCGTCGGACATGGCGGTCACGCAGCAAGGATTTGGCAATTGAATTGCCTGGGCCTCCCTTTGCGGTAGCTCTTGGGTTTTTAGCCCCTGAGATTTAAATATAATCCCGTGACTTCTATAGCAGCAAACCCTTGCAGAGTATAGGAAATATTGATTGAGATTGTGACCTACACTGAAGGGATTGCCTTTTACTGCTTCTGGAAAAAGCCACGTAGCGTGTCTCTTCCTCAGTTTAGCTATCTGTAGAATAGGCACTGGCTTCCAGGACTTACCGAAAGTCAGTCTGTTCTTACTCCAAACACTATATGCAACTGAAGTGTTGAATATTATGGGCCGTGCAGCCTTTGCTTATGTAACTAGCTCTGGTATTGGTGGACATTGTGTCCCTGTGTTAAAGTAGATTTTGCCCCTCTTCGTCTTATTGCCATGTTTATGAAAAGAATAAATGACTTTGTCTTCCGTCATTGTGGTTCCCAAGTCCAAATTCAGAAGCTTTTGGAGAGACGCTGCAGCTTGGGTGATATCTGTGAATGGACCAACTCTGTCTCCATCCTTAACTAACTTAGTCGCCAACTGTGACCAACACAGCAGCCACCCCGTCTCTCTCTGTGTCTCTGCACCGCAATGGAAGGTTTCCGGGTCCTGCTGAACACCTGCCCTGCTGCCGGTTTGAACCTTCGGGCTAGTCTGCAGATGATGCAGCTTTCCATCGTGAACCTAGCCGAAGGGGAAACCAATGTCTGCTTATTACCTAGGCTTCCAGTCCAGCTCCAGGACAAGAGGCCCTGAAAGGCAGCTGCCAGCAGATGTTCAGTAGGAACCTCTGTTGAGTAAAAGTACTTTGCTTCGGTCTGTACCGTGCTGTGGTGTGCGGTGGCTGACAGTCCCTCGCGGCTCAGGGCGTTTCGGCAGAGCGTCACCCCCTTGTGAAGGGGGCTGGCGTCAGAGGGGTGCACAGCAGTGTTTCAAAACCACGTGAGTGCCATGGCTGAATGCCGGCGGCTGCCTGTGCCGGAGGGAAGAGGCAGCATGAATGCTGGGATCCTTTCAGTCACACTTTTGTTTGCTTCTACCACCGAGTAGAATTCTCATGATCATGAGAGTCCCTCGTTTCCCCACAAATTTCACACCTTTTCATAAGCATGGAGCCAGCTCTGTCTTGTCTGATCATTCTGTGGGACATGGCAGTCATAGGTTTTCTTTGACTAGGGACCAGTGCCATCTGTTCCCACTCCAGCAAATGTGCCATCTAGGATCCTGGGGCTTTAAGGGGTCTTGGGGGGGTGTCATCTAACGGAGCCCCCTTCACTGTCCCTGACCCTTGCCTGATGGAGGAATGCAAAGAGGAGGAGGATGCAGCCAGTATTGAAGCCAAATTATATTGTGCCACAAGCCACGGAGCAGGGAAAGCAACTCTTAGGAGGAATGGTTGAAGGAACTGAGTAGGCTTTAGCCTAGCCAAGAGGAGACCGAGAATAAGGGAAGACCTAACCGCCGTCTTTGGATATCCCCAGGAAGACGGCACGGAGCTGTTCTGCCTGACTGCAGAGGGCAAAACTAGAAATAATGGACTTGAGTTACAGGAACGCAGATTTTGATTAAATAGCAGGATAAACTCCCTACCAGTCGGAGCTGGGCGGTGATGGGACCGGTTTCCTAGGGAGGCCGTAGCCAACTCTCCGTCACTGGAGGCTTTCAAAGAGAGGTTGTACGGCTGCCCATCGGGGAGGCTGTAGCTGCTGTCGTCCTGCCTCCAAGCGTGGGGGTGTACTAGATGACCTTCGAGGTCCCTTCCAACATCTAGGGGGAGGAGACGGAGCACACCAGTGACTGAAATCTCTGGCCAGTTTATTTTATTTATTTATACTGCAATTTTTATGCTGCCCCTTCCTGCCTCTGGCAGCTCACAATAAAAAACAACAATAAAATGAACATTTCAATGAATAACAAGAGACAAAAAATATCAGTAAAACCAACAGTGAAGAGTCCATAAAAAGCATTTTTTTTAAAAAAAGGAAAAATAACATTCCCATCCTAACCCACTACCCATCTTCCCCACCCAAAGCCTGGCGAAACAGCCAG
This sequence comes from Sphenodon punctatus, assembly GCA_003113815.1. Classification (NCBI taxonomy): domain Eukaryota; kingdom Metazoa; phylum Chordata; class Lepidosauria; order Sphenodontia; family Sphenodontidae; genus Sphenodon; species Sphenodon punctatus. The sequence continues at coordinate 871,929 of QEPC01005523.1, forward strand.
TTCTTGCAACAGCATCTGAAGGAGGGAAGATCCAGAGACAAATAGGCCTCAAACAGCAGGGAGTTCCACAACTGCGGTGCTGCCACCAAGAGTGTCCTCTCGAACATGGCCCCCCCAGCGCACATGGAGGACCTCTGACGGGTTAATCCAGGAACCGGGGAGTGAGGCAGTCCTGCAGATTGGCTGGGCCCAGACCGTTTATGGCTTTATAGGTAAGAACCAACCACTTGAAACGAGGCCAGAAAACTATAGGCAGCCAGTGCAGCGAGCAAAGTACAGATGTTACATGCTCGCAGCGACCCGTCCCCATAAGGAGACGGGCCGCCGCATTCTGCACCAGCTGCAGCTTCCGGACCATCACCAAGGGTAGCCCCACATAAAGCACGTTTCAGTAGTCCTGTCTTGAGGTGATGAAGGCGTGGATGATGGTGGCCAGGTCCAGGTCTGAAATATACGCCCAAAGCCGCCGTACCAGATGTAACTAGCAGAAGGCATTCCTCACCACAGCCGCCACCCGGACATCCAGGCGGAGCTGCAAATCAAGGAGCATCCTCAAACTACAAATCCTGAGGAACCAGGGTGGGGCGAACCCCATCAGTGAGGGGGACCTCCACCCCCCCCAGCCCTCCCCACCAGCATCATCTCCATCTTGTCGGGATTCAGCTTCACACGGCTCGCTCTCATCTAGTCCCTCACAACTGCCAAACGCTGGGTAAGCAATGAGACTGCCGGACCTGGATCAGCTGAAAAAGAGAGGTAGAGTTGGGTGTCGTCAGCATATTGATGACACCGAACCCCAAACCCCCTCTCAACCTCACATGGCTGCATGTCCATGTTGAACAGGTGAGGGGACAGAATAGAACCTTGCGGGACACCACCCATGAGATTCCGGGGAGATGAAGAACAGCCTCCCAGAACCACACGCTGGGTTATCGTGGCCAGGAAAGAACTGGACCACTCGAGAATGATTCTCCCCACCCCTGCTCAGTCCTGCAAGCGAGTCACCAATGTCTTGTGGTCAATGGTATCAAATGCTGCCGACAGATCTAACCAGACCAGAAGAGTCAAATGGCCCTGATCTAACTCACAGTGGAGGTCGTCCACCAAGGCCACAAGTGCCGTCTCAGTGCCATAACCTGGATGAAAGCCAGACTGCAAGGGATCCAGAAAGCTGGCCCGATCCAGATGTGTCTGGAGCTGCCGAGTCAATACCCGTTCAAGAACCATCCCTAAAAAGGGAAGGTTAGAGATCGGCCAATAACTGGCAAGGGAGTCAATGTTTTTGAGCAGTGGGTGCACTAGGCCCTCCTTCGGGCACCCTGCCTTCCCGCAGGGAGGCGTTGACTATCCCAGCCAGCAACGGCCTCAGTGTCTCCCGGCTGGCCTTAACCAGCCAGAACAGGCGAGGATCTAGTTCACAAAACGTGGCCCTGACAGACCCCAGGACATCCTCGGCATCAGCAGAGACAGGCTGAAACTGATCCCACAAAACAGAGCAAGGCAGGGCATTCATTACCTCTTGTTCCCCTACTGCATCAAATGCAACGTCAAAGCGGTGGTAAATGTGAGAGATTTTGTCCACGAAATAGTCAAACTGGTCGCAGCAAGAGCTGGAAGATTTGCCGCTCCAGGTGGAGAGTGGCCAGACTGACCAGCCCCTTCACCACCCAGAAAAGTTTAGCTGGACGACACTTTGCTGACACTATGATGGCAGCAAAGAAACTCTTATTTCCTGCGCGCATAGTCACGGGATAGGTTTTCAAACTAGCTGTGTGCCGCATTCTGTTGTCCTCAGTGCAGGTCTGATGCCGCGGTCGCTCTAACCGCTGCCCTTCCTGCTTCATCTGGTGCAGGTCTTCCGTGAACCATGGGGACCTGCACTTCCGATGCTCTGGGAGCGGACGCCTGGGAGCTGGCCAATTGATGGCCTCAGCCAACGAAGTATTCCAGAAGGCTACAAGGTCATCAAAAGGTCGACTTTCAAGATTGGAGGGTATCTCTCCCAGAGCATTCCGGAACCTTTTGGGTTCCATAAGTCTCTGGGGTGAACCATCCGAACAGGTCCTGCACGGAGGCTGGCGTGTGCAAGAAGACAGGCCCTTAGGAGGTAATGATCCATCCATGACAAAGAGACCAAAGAGAGATCCCCCACCAATGGATACCCCACCGTAAGGCCAGTGCAAAACACCAAATCATGTCGAGCTGACCACTACCTGAGACAGGCCCGTGGTTGCTATGGCAGCCATGGACTCATGCTCTACACCTTGAAAGTCTGGTGTTTGGTGTGCAGGAGATGGAGCCCTACATTACCTCGTGGAGTCTGCACTGGATAGCTCCTAACGGACCACGACTCCCTAAAAATAACGGCTACGCTGCCTCTCCAGCCTTGGTAAATGCTGCATGGAGTACCCAGCTGGAACAAGGTCAGTCGAAATAGGCCCTGACTCCAGCTAGGTCTCTGTGATGCACGCAAGCTTGGCCACCTGGTCCAGGATCAGTTCCTGGACAATAGATGGTTTATTCACAACCGACCTCGCGTTCAACAGCATCATAACAAGGCCAGGGGTCCTCCAAACCTCTGCCACCTCGCCATCTGTTCGGGTGGCGGTGAGGGAGCTAGGTACTAAACATCTCATCCACCTCAAAGAATGTACTGGCCTACCACACGGACCATATTTCCCCTGGCCCCTCACAACCCCAATGACTGTGCCACCCCTGTCCTCCAAACACCCCACCAGATCGCGAGGCTGGTGGGGGAGATCCCCACCCCACCCCTCATGGGGGTGTATACTCTCCCTCCCACAGGGGGTATATCTTCCTCCCATCCCTAACCCAGTCCCCCTGACCCCTGCTTTCACCAGGGGACTGAAACATACCCTCCCTCCCAAAGGGAGTAAACTCCCCTCTCTCACCGGGAGGGGTCTCCCTCCAATCCCGAACCCAGTCCCCCTGTCCTCTACTCATTGGAATCCACCCAAAACACCAGTAATACCCCAACCTCTGTGGCCAAAGTATACCCAACCCGCCCCTGGCCCAAGCAGAGTGAAATCCTCAAACGCCCCTGGCTGCCTGGTCCCCACCGAAGGGCCCTTTGGTGCGTGGTCTGTGGCACGTGCCTGTGGCATCGTTTGGTGGGACACGAGGCCGTTGGGCATGGGGGGGGGGGGGAAGTCCCTGACCCCACCCCTTCTCCCTCTACATGGAGGGGGGATGGTCTCAAGTTCAGGGGGCCCCACTGTCTCCAGTGACAAAGCCCCCTGCTCTTTGGCCGGCAGGCCGGATTGTAAGTTTAGGCTGATCTTTGTTGGGGTGAGGACCTTCCCTTCCCACATACCTGCACAATGCCAAGGACTCCATCCTAAAGCAGAGTATAGATCCGCGAGAGCCTGCAAGTCCTGGAGCAGCATCACCGCTCCTGTGCATCAGCTTGGCGGCAGAAGCAGCCCTCCGCCCTCGGAATTGACTGGGTAGACTACCTCAGAGGACGGGTTGTGCACAGTGGGGGCAGGCCAAAGAGGGAGAGCAGGGTTTGTTGCTCCCAGTCCACTGGGGGAGATACGGACCCTGGAGGAACCTATCTCCAGCCCCGCTGTTTGGTGTCCAGGCATGAGGCACAGAGGGTACCTGACCCACAGGGTAGAGAGGTGCTGACGAGGGAGGGTGTCTGTGGGGCAGATGAGAGCAGCCAGGGCCTGCTGTGGAGCCGGACAGCCTTAGCTGCATCTGGCCAGTGGGTTGGTGGGACCAAACCAATGGGATCCCCAGAGCCCGCATGCGCGGCTTGGACTCCATGGCACTTTGCTGCTGTTGTGGGCGCTCTTGTGTGGTAGGGGCCCGCGCGGCTTACTCTTACCATGGGAGAGGGCTGGGCGCAGTCTTGGATCTTGTGCTAGTAAACGTTGGGCAGGCCAATGCGTGCACGTACCCAAACGGGAGCTGGTTACTCGAAGAGAGCTGAAAACACAGGAGAACTTTGCATTCTGTCTTTGCTCTGGCTGGCAGCATAGAGTGGCAATCCATCTAGCTGGGAAGTGCACGAGCAACTAGCAAAGTCGTGTGCCCCCTTGTGTCTGGGAAATGGAGCTGCCCGTGGGGAAGACGTGGGTGGTTAGGGCGTGGCTTAACCATTTTGGCTGTGGCTCGGCCCAGTTGCCCCTTCCCGGCGGCCGTGCCCGGCCCACCTCTGTAACCAACTTACTACCAAACGGGCCTTGTTACCAAGCCGCTTGGTGTCGACCTGGGGATAAAGGAGGGCTTGATCCCTCCGGGCTGGTTGGGTTGACCTTTCTGAAGCCCCCTTTTCGTTCCAGCATCGGGCTGCGCCATCGGTGGGGGCATCAGTGGGTTTGGCGTGACTGAGAACAAAGCCGAGGTTGAGCTTCCTTGCCCTTCGCGGGGGGCATCGTTATTTCCTCCTCTGATTGATGGAATCTTCTTCAAAATGGACTTTGGGATCGAAACGGTTAAGCTCGTGTTGGAGGCACGGCGGCGCTCTCATGAATGAAGACAAAGTTTGGCAAGGTGCCAGGATCTGCCGTAGGGAGTGGGGGGTGGGAGCGAGGGGGGAGATGCAGCTAACTGACTTTTATACCACAAACGACTTAAAAAAAAATTAAGAGATAATTCCATGCCCTGAGGTTACAAACCGGCTGCAACTGGTTTTTTTTTTCTTCCCTCCTGCCCACGCTAGGCATCATGGGTAAAAGTAAGCATCCCCCCCATTTCTTTTGTTTAATATAACAGTACAGCGCATGATTGGCAGGGAAGTGCCCGTTTTGAGACAGGGTTTCTGCAGGTCCCTAGAGGGGGATGGCACGACGGGGCCGCCCACGTTCTACGGAGGAGGAGAGGGCTTCTTGGAAAAAACCCCTGTCTTTCTCTCCTTCCCTCCCTCCCTCACACTCTGTCTTCCCTTCTTTCCCTCCGCCTGTCCCCCCCTGCTCTGTCATTTTCTTGACAACTAGAGGCGGCGTCAGGAGGAGTGTACCTGTAAGTATTCTGGGGATCGGACTTTCTTTCAACAGACAAAAGCTGCTTTATGGATTCTCAGGTTGGTCCCTCTCTCTCCCCTTTCACATGAGTTGGGGAGATTTAAATTGGGAGACGAGAGCTTGTGCCGCTGCTTGTATTTGCTGTTGGAATTGCCCCCCCCGCCACCCCAGTGCTCTCTGCGGTAGCGTGGTGGCCTCCCGGAACGGCTGGATGCAGCCCTCCCTGCTCGAACGCTGCACGGGGGAGGCTTATTTTGGGGATATAAAAATGTCTTTTTGTCTGTGGTGCTGATGGTTTGATGTAATCGCTGGCGCCCCCCTTCAGCTGCAACCCCTCTCTGTGAATGGAGTTAACCAGCTGACGAGGGTTAGCGCTGGCACGGTGCCAGGGGCTGTGAATGTGTGTGCGTGTGTGTAAGTGTGTACGGAGCACAAAGGGAAGGCCTGCAGTCGAGGAAATCACAGGCTATTATATAAGGAAGCCTGCGTCATCTCTGCTTGCTCAGGCGGACTGACGGCGAGGCGAGGGGGAGGAGGGGAGGAACACACCCCCCCCCCCCATTTATTTGTATATGACTGGCATCGACATGGGGCAACGGCTTTCAGGCTTAGGGGGCTTTTTTCAAACCATGCCATTACAGTCTCCTTCCTGGGGAAGAGGCTAGATTCCACCCCCCACCCCCCCTTTTCCTTGTTTTGGGGGGAAAAGAGAGTGAAACTTCAATTTTTCTTGTATTTAAAATATAATCTCTCTTTCTAAGCAGTGCAGCCAGCTGTGCTTAGTGAGCATCTCTGCTTTCTAGTGCGCTGCCCCCCCCCCCCCCCAAAGCCAAGCCGAAATGAAGGGCCAGTTAATCCAGCCAACAAACACTCCAGTTCCCCCTCTCGCGGTGGGGTCTGGCAGCCGTAGCAGGGAACTCGTCCGCGCCGCGCCGCGCCGCGAGGCCGGTACCATGTGGAAGTCTGAGCCCCGTGGTGGAATGTTGGGAGCTTGGAGGAATCCGCAGCTTGGGGGTCGGGGAGGGCCGGCGTTGAGTTTCCCTTGGCTTGGTTGCTGTTTTGGGGCATCTTGCTCAGCTAGGCGGCGAGTTCATTTACAAGTTGAAATTGAATCTTTACCGACCCCCATCCCTCATTTTGTTGAATTTGCCTCCTAGATGCATTGTGCTGCCCAGCGCTTGAATGCGGCTTGGGGAAATAAGATTTCAGCTTGCCCATTAATGAATGGCGCTGTTGTCATGCTACCGTTCCCGCGATGTGAATTGCTGCTTTGCTCCGGTCATCCCCGTTTGCAAGGTGAAACAGTGGAAACGGCTTAATAAGATTGCACTGAAATGGCTCTGAGAATTTATAGTCTGCTGCAATCTAGAAGCAGTGCCGCGATTCTCCTGAAAACGAGCTTCCTGGAAAATTGTCCCTGTAATGTTGGTTCAGTGTTTCAAGTACAGTGAGTAGAATCCGAACGGAGAGCCCAGATTTATGAATGGAGCATTTTAGAATATTTCAGAATGTTTCAGTTCTTGCAGCTGGGTGTATTTCCCCTCCCCCCCCCCCGGGTGAATTTAGGCTGTATGCTGCTGTAAAGAAGGCAGCATGTTTGCCCATGATAAAAGCTACACGATAGGCCTACTTATTTTTTCCTTTGCCCTTAGCTGCGTGAAGCGCCCCTCCCCCATGCCCATAGTAGGTCTCTATGCAAGTTAGACACGAATACGAATCCAGCGTAATATTTTTCGACAACTTACAAAGCCAAAGCATCGGGATTTGATGGGAGCCCATTTGGTATCTGCGTTCTTGCAGATCTCGCCTCCCGACTGCCTCGTCGTTAAGTCCTAATTACCTTTTTAGGTTATTATCCTTTTTATAGTATTGTATGGAAATGCTCGTCTAGGGAGCCAGCCATTTTGTGTGTGCTGCGCTGAAATGCATTTTACGATGCAGACGTTGGTTTGCATTCAGCATGGCTAGAAGTTAAGACGTTGTGGCATTGCAAATGTGCAGGCTCTCGGGAGCCCGTACATGAAGGATTCCGTCGCCCTGTGCCGGGCGGCTAACTGCTCCAGCAGCCAAAACCTGCCTTAAGCCCTTGGCTCACATAGGGGGCTTGTTTTTATGGTTTCTAGCTGTTAAAACTGGCATGGCTGAATCCCAAGATTCTCTCCAATAGAGAGTCTTCAGGTAAGCCTTGCTGCTGCTCTTTTAGAGTAAAAATATTTGCTAACCAGCAAACTACCTTTGCAGGCCAAGTCCGTCAGCTCAGCCTATTTCTGTACTTTCCAGTAAGGGTAAATCTCAAATACGGAGGGTACAATCCTGACACCATCGAAGGCAATGGCTAAGCTCCCTTTGGTGGAATCGAGATTGTGCCCATAGGATGCAGAGCTCCAAGATCTAGTCCCCAAGATGGTGGCAAGTGGCTTTTGTGGTTCGCTCCTCGAATCTCTTAGTGCTGTGGCACCGAGTGTGTTTAATTTGCCTGTAACCTCGCCGCCTGGCTTGCTTTGCAGTGGATTGTGCGTGGGGGTGGGGGATTTGGGGGGAGGTTGTCTTTAAACTGGACGCACACACAACTTGACACACAGGCTAGGGAACTGTTCGCCTGCACTGTCCTTGTGCTGGAAAAGGGAGCCAGGCTTCGGTATTGTAAACTTATCTGCTCTAATCATCCGTCTGGTTTGCTGCCTTGAACCAGTGCAGCTCCAAATGGTTTTGATTTGTGTTTGAAGATTTGGCTTTCCCTTGGGTTTTGTTGAGCTGGCCTCGTTCTCCCTTTCTGACTCTCTCCCGCTTCTGCTTGTCTTTCCGGAGGGAGTCCCTGTGGGATTGGATCCATTTGGCTGTGAAGAACTCCCTACTGAGGAGTTTGGGGTGAGGTCCTGCATGCTCGGTTAAAGTTTAGTTTATGCGGGGGCTCCAGCAGGACATGGATCCAGGGCTGCAGGGCCCGCCACTTTTCCTAGAGTTTGATCCTGTCTGCTTGCTAGTGCGAACAAGTCTGTTAGGGTTTGTGGAAAGAAGTGGAGGAGAAGGGGAAGCCATCTCTGTTTGTTTGGATCATCATTGGTCTGATCCAGTGAATGGCAGTGACTAATTCGCCTTGGTTGGTAGCAAGGGCAAGAATCCATTACCAGCCTTCCATGTTATCCCCCAATCATCGAGTCACCCTTTTCCAGACACTTGGGATTTATTGTGTGCCTCTGCTCCTCCCAAGAAAAAATAGTATAGCCCTCCCTTTTGCAGTGGTTCATCTGCAATTTCATGTCTTTCCCATCCTGGAGAATCCCAGAGCACCGGACAAGTGTGAAGGTGGCACCACGGCTACCATGGGGTTTTCAGGATGACCATCGAGCAGCCGCCATCTTGCAGCCCAGCATCTGTTTAGCATACGGAGAGACCTTCTCTGACCTTCTAGAGAGGTGACACACGTGCACGTCTCGGTTGTGGAATGTGTCACAGTGAGATCAATGGGACAGCCTTATTTCCCCATCCCCCAAGGAAATACCGTTACCTTGGATTAGCCACCTAGCTACCCATTTTGAGAGAGTGTTCCAGGCTCTCCCCACACCTCATTTGTCCTGCCAAACAGCCCCTGTTTCAGCGGTGGTATTTCAAAGCGCCAGACGAGGGGGCAAGACCTGGAATCATAGAGTTGAAGGTCATCCAATCCAGCCCCCTGCTCAATGCAGGAAACCCAAGCTACAGCATCCCCGACAGATGGGCCGCCCAGCCTCAATTTGAAAACCACCATCGAAGAAGAGCCCACCACTGCCCTAGGCAGCGTCTGCTCCGCTGTCCAACAGCTCTTACCGTTAGGAATTTCTTCCTAATGTTTAACCGAAATCCGCTCTCTTGTCATTTGAGCCCATTGGTTCCAGTGCTGCCCTCAGGGGCAACAGAGAACAAGTCCTAAGAATAGAAGTAGTGCCAGACTGGGCCAGACCAATGGTCCAAGCCATTAAAAAAACTAGCTAGGCTACTGGCCGTGACCACTTTCTCCGGCAGTAAGTTCCACAAGTTAATTGTGCGCTGAGTGAAAAAATAAGTTCTCTTATTTGTGTTAAATCTGCTACCAGTTAATTTCACGGAGTGTCCCCTTGTTCTAGTTCTCTTAGAGAGGGTAAATAACAGCTCCCTATTTACTCGTTCCACACCACTCATGATTTTATAAACTTCTGTCTTCAGTCATCTCTTCTCCAAGCAGAAGAGCCCCAACCTGTCCAGCCTCACTTCATACGGGAGCTGTTCCAAACCCTTAACCGTTTTTGTTGCCCTTCTCTGTCCCTTTTCTAGCTCTACTCTGTCTTTTTTGAGCTGGGGCGACCAGAACTGCACACAGGACTCCAGGTGCAGCCGCACCATCGATCTATAGAGCAGCATTACGATCGTTTCGGTCTTTTCTCTCTCCCTTTCCGAATAAGTCCTAACATGGTTTGCTTTTTTTGACGCTGCCGCCACACACTAACCTGAGGATTTCAATGTATTGGCCATGCTGACTCCCAAGGTCCTTTTTCTGAGGGGTAACTTTTAATTTAGAACCCAGCGTTGTGTACATTCCCTACGTGCATCAGTTTGCACTTGTCCACGTTAAATTTCATCTGCCATTTGGATGCCCAGTCTCGCAAGATCCCCCTGCAATTCTTCACAGTCCGCTTGGATTTTAGTGGCCTTGAATAACTTTGTGTCATCTGCAAATTTGATCGCTTCACTCCCTTCTCCAGATCATTAAACCGCACCGGTCCCAGTACGGCTCCTTGGGGCGCTCCCCTAGTTACTTCTCTCCACTGTGAGACCTGACCATTTAGTCCTGCTCTTTGCTTCCTGTCTCTTAAGCAGTTACTGACCCATGATAGGACACTGCCTCTTCTCCCATGACTCTTTAATTTCCTCAAGTCTTTGCCATCTTCTGTGGGATGGCCCTTCAGGTATCATCTCTGCTCTTAGTCTTCTCTAGGCTAAACGTATACCCATCTCCTTCAGCCTTCCCTCATAGGACTCGGTTTCCAGACCTCGGACCATCTTTGTCGCACTCCTCTGAACTTGTTCCAATTTGTCAGTGTTCTCCTTGAAGTGCGGTGCCTAGAACTGGACACAGGACTCCAGGCGAGGTTTGAACAGCACAGAATAGTGCGGCACTATGACTTCTCGTGACTTTGAAACAATGCTTCTGTTAATGCATCCTAAACCAGGGGCGTCGCTAGGTTGGAATGGGCCCTTGTGTAAGAAATGGACTTGGGCCCCGCTCCTCCCCATCCTGTCCCCTGCCCCCCAGCACCTCTCCCTCCACTTGCTGTGCCTGCGCCACCTGCCTTGTGGTGCCGTCACTGGTGCTTGCTTTGTCTTGTGCCGGCCGCCGGATGCGTCTCACATGTGCCGCGTCCTGCACGTGCTTCCGCTTCCTCGCAGCTCAGTCTCTGCCTGGCTGTGTTGCAACAGGACAGGATTTGTGTCTCCCGCCAGCTTGGGCCTGGGGACAAATGTCCCTCGGATAGCTACGCCCCCAACCTAAACCTGCATTCGCCTTTTTAGCAGCTGCATCCCACGGTTGACTCATGTTCAGTGTCTGATCAACTATAATCCCCAGCTTGTCACACGTGTTGCTGCCGAGCCAGGGATCCCACATCCTAGACTTGTGCATTTGGTTTTTTCTTAATTAAAAATGCAGAACTTTACGTTTGTCTATGTTGAATTTGATTGTTTCAGCCCAGTTTTTTCCAACTTACCAAGATCTCCAAGTAGGAGTTGCCAGTGGCGATGGTGGACATCCTCCTATTAACATGTTTCTGACCAAGATTTTTTAGCCTTCTTTTCTTTGGGGGGTGGGGCGGGGATATGTTTTGGTTCTGGTCATCTTGAGATTTATTTATTTTTTAAAGTCAGTTTTTTTGGCTGATGTTTTTGCATTTGGGACACTTGGTTGCAGCAATAGCTCTGCCCCCCCCCCCCCCCCCCCAAATGTTCCGTTTTCTCACAGGCCAAATGTTTCCGTTACTAGCCGACATTGGGAGCCAGACCCTCGAGCGCTGCTACGGGGGACGGCACAGAGAAAGCTCTAGGCAGGGGTCTGTGAGGTTGGCCGGACAGGTTCATGGCAAAGGGTTTTGCCCAGTTGGGGAGCCATGGGGAGCTGTCTCTGTGTCCGAGTGTGTGGCCAGTAGCAGCGGTTCTTGGCTTTGGTGGGAGATTCCAATAGACGTTTGAGCCGGAGAGGAGCTGATCCAGTCACGTCTGGAGTTTGCCTGAGCTGTCAGAATGAGGATGAGTGTGCCATGGCGGCTGCTCTTTGTGCATGTGACGGACGGGCGCTGGTGGACTCGATCCCAGCACGTGTAGAGGTGGAGAAAGCTGCTTCCGCCCGCTGCTGCGCTGTATCCACTGAGAGACTTGCAGGCCCTAGGGGTGGTTCTGGCTTCCTGGACCATGGGAAACCAGCACTTCTACTCCTGGCGGTAGCAATGGGTTTTAACCTTTTCCTCCTCCCATGTGCCGTGGGAGAGTGCCTCTGCTCCGATGCTGCCGATAGAGCTTCCTGGCCTCACAGATTGGATTAGCCAGCAAAGGGAGGTGAAAACTGGGCCAGGGTGGCTATAATGGGTGGCTCCCCTGGGCCCGTAGAATCACCATGGTGGATCACGGTATTGTCTGGACTGCTGCTTTCTCCGCTAGCGGCTAGGACCAGCTGCTTGTTCTCAGCCTTGTGTCAGAAAACCTGCCCACGCTGGGAGTGGGAATCGGTTCTGGGTGGACATTGGCCCCCAAACCCACCGACACCCCAGGGGGCCCCGGCTTTTGTTTCTGCTGCTCACTGTGCTCCACAACCGATCAGGCGCCCGTCACTTAGTCCTTCTGCCTCTGTTTGCCACCAGTATAAGGGTGAAAAGTGGCTCTGCTCTGGAGCGGGCCTGGGAGACGGCATCTGTGGGTATTCTAGACTTCTGTAGTGGAGTTGGGTCAGGCCCGAGAGCCCTGCTTGACTCGAAGTCCCCATCCTGTTCTTGGTGTCTGCCCCTTTCCTAGCGGGAACTTGGAGCTTTAGAAATCCTGGTCCCAGTGCGGGGACCTGCCAGAGAAACCCACCCTTCCCTAATGTCTCGTGTAGGGTGGCAGTTCCCAACGACCCTCGTTTGAGAATTCAGTGGGATCTTGTGACCCCAGATGGCAGCAGACCCATGCAGAGCAAATTGCAACCCATCTGCAGATGGTGCGACCCTACGTGGCTCCTGACCCGCAGCTTGGCAATGTCCGCAATAGGAGCAGGCGAATCGGCTGACCTAGCACAGCAGCTCCCCCCATGGTGCCCAGCCTCCTCCCTGCTAGCCGGCGCCAGCCCCCCCTGTGAGCACACTGAACCACGACCCTCCCCACCAGGCTGTGGCCGCAGCCTGCAAGAAGTTGGGAGGGTTGACCGTTGTCTGTTGGGCTCCCCTGCCTTAGCTAATCCTTCTGGAAAGGCAAGGCCTGGCAGCTTTGCTGAGAAGAAGGGATCTTGGAAACGACCGAGCGTTGCAGTGGATTCTCGTCGTGTGCCCTGCACTGAGAAGAAATGACTGCACCTTCTGCCGTGGCGTTTGGACAGTGGGGCCTTAGCAACCGATTCCCAAATACCCTAGTGCCTGTTGGCTCTGCAGGGGCTGCCAGTCCCGTCCCATCAGTCCGGGCTCCTGGCTTTGGAGCTGAAGCGCGTCTTGCGTTCTGGCATTGGGCTCCTCTCCCAGCTGCACCCTAGCACACCATGGACCTGGGTCTCTCGGATGCTGTACCGCTGCCGCCTCAGTCTAGAGCTTGCTCCATCCTCCGCCAGTACGCTGGCCCCTCCGTTTGTTGGCGGTGTCAGTGGCTTGTTGTCCAGCTTTTAAAATAATGTTCTGTTTTCTGTCTCACTCAATTTGTGCGGCACCCAAGGGGGCTTTCCCAAAGGGGGCTGTAGAAATGGAAATGAGAAGTTGGGTCGTCTTGCTGGGAATGGAAAACACGCCGGTCCCAGAGAAGTGAAAGTGTCCAAATCCGGCCAAGCACAGAAAGGAGCAGATTAGCAAGCCAATTCTGATGCTAATGGCGGCCTTGCCAGTTGCTGCTCCGAATTCAGCAAATGACTGGGGCATCGTAGCGGGCTGCTTGCGTAGCTGGCGAGCAGCATGCAAGTTTCGGGATGAGCTGGGCTCATCCTGGCCCCTCCCGCGCACAGGAGCCCTGTAGAAGCGGCTGCCTGTGTTCTTGAATGGAATCGCAGAGCAATGGAGTGTTGAATCCCAGGCTTGTCCACCCCCGAATCCCAGGGCGCACTGGAGTGGATTAATTTGCAGCGAGAAATCTTAGCAGAAGCAGGCAGGGGAGGGTGGTTTGAGAAGCACTCTGGAGTAGGAAGGGGGCACCCTGTGCAGATGCAGGTGCTGGGATTGTTCACGGAGGCGGCTCTGCTCAGTCCCTGTCGCCATTCAGGGAGCTGTGGCTGGGTTAGAATCCTAGAATCTTACAGTTGGAACGAACCTTGAGAGAGCGCATCCAACCCCCCTGCTTGGAGGCAGGATGACAGCAGCTACAGCCTCGCTGACAGGCAGCTCGCCAGCCTGTTTGAAAGCCTCCAGCGACAGAGAACTGGCTACCCCCTCCCTAGCCAGCCGCCCAGCTCGGACTGGTGGCAAGTTATGACTCCTGTTTAGCCCATTGTTTCTACACGTGCAGGAGGGACTTGGGGGGGCAATGTCTTCGGGTCTTTCCATCTGTCCCAGCCTCAGCAAGAGCTGCCTCTCTCCTGCCTCCTTGGGAGGTGGTTTGGGGGCTGCGGGCCCCTCCCTGGGGCTCTGGAGAGGCAGTGGGGCCTGGGCTAGGAGGGGGCAGCTCCTTGCGTAGAAAGCAGCGCGTGTGCCAGGATCCTGCAGTACTGTTCAAACCCCTTCTACGGCAGCATTCTGGGGGCCAAAAGGGAGCCCCCTCTCCTGCCCCCAGAGGGCTCTTAATGTGGAAAAGTCAATTGCAGACTCTGACACAAGCATTTCTCGGCTGCGGGCGGTGGAGCCCGTGCCCCTACAGAGGGAGATAATTACAGTCTGTACTGAGCCTCAAGGCAGAGGGGGGGTTGATAGCGCGCTCCTTTCCCCTGGGGCAGATTTTCTGCCACCGGTTGAGGAGTTTGATTCTCATTCTCCCCCAACCAAGTTCCTTTTAAGGAAGCGAAAAGGAGAGACTGCTCTCTTGGAATTGCGGAAAGTGATTTATAAGGGAATTGCTGGGTGGGGGGGGTGGCAGATCAGTTGTCGGATTTGGTTTATGCTTTGAGAAAGGGGTGTATGGTTTGGTTATTGTAATGCCTGCAGAGCATAGTGGTTGGGTGATGGGCTTGGAACTGGGGGCCCAGGGTTCCAATCCTGCCTTAGCCATGAACTCCTTGGTTGGCCTTGGACAAGTCACAACCTCTCAGCCTCCGTTCCCCATCTGTAGAATGACCTAGAGAAACTAGATACAGCTTGTAAAGCCCTGAGAGTGCGCGAGAGAGAACAGTTTGTACTAATAATGCCCAGCAGGGTGTTTGTTTCTGTGTGTTTAAAATAATCCTGTTGTTGGCCAGCTCTACGACTGTCGAGCAGGGAGCCTGTTCCCTCCGATAGGCAAGGCTGCCCCCTCCTCCTGCTCCCTGGGTGTACTGCACGCGTGCGTGTATAGCGGTACCCCCTTGGCCGTGGCATTACGCTGGGCTCGCAATCCCAAGTGATCGGACGCGTGCGACTGACACACCACGGGGCGTGGTTTGTAAGTTCCTAGCGGCCCCTCGACCTTCCGTTTTCCTTGCTTTTTAAGGAATGGTTTCTTATTTCCTTTAAAGCTGGTGAAAGTAAGACTAAGGAAGCTGCTTGCATGGTCCTTCCTTTCCCGCAGTTAAGAAAAGGGGAGAAGCTTCTTTTTTAAACACCCCCCCCCCAGCTGCATACAGTGATGCAGGTACTAGTAAATCTGTTATAACACACCCCCCCACTCGTCGTCCACACTTGCTTTGGGATCAGAGTTGTAACACTGGAGAGCCCCATTCAGTAAAAACCAAGACTGATCGTAGCTTTGATTGAATCTGGAGTGAGGTGTGTGCCACTACACTGAGCCAGTCTGGGCCCCGGTCGAGAGAATTAAAACGTGACCGTATGGAGCGATGGCGACTCTGGCTTTGATTTCGGCTGAGGGCAGAGCAGCCGCTTGTAAAGAATGGGCGTTGTGGTAGAACTTCCTCCCGCGCTCTCCCTTGGCTCGGGGGCTGTAGCGGGCGATAGCTCCCCCTGGAGGCAGGGGGAGATAACACACAAACGCCAGCTCAGCAATGCACGGGCTAATGCATTTGGTGGGGGAGCGGGGTAATGGGTGGGGTGGTTGGGTATTTTAGCTCCAGTTATGTTTGAATTTGTTTTATTTTTGTATTTAAATGTTACGTGGTGTTATTAGCAAACATTTATGTAGTGCCAGCAATGTTCCTGGTGCTTTACAAATTAACTGACTAGACACGGTCCCTGCCCTAGGGCTTCCAATCTGAGAGACGGCGGGAGGGAGACAAAGGAAGGGGAACAGAGGGAGAGACAAGGAGTGTCACATTCACGAAGATGCGAGGAGGTCCCAGGTGCACGTGCCTGGCTTGGTTACATAAATCTTAACCGAAGCGGGCGTCCATGTTGGATGTGCTCTTCTCAGTTAGCGGAGTAGACGAGAATGTCATCGAGGTAGGCTGTGGAGAAACCCTCCTGGCTAGCTCGCCCCTTAGGTTCCTCCGTGACCCAAGGCAAGTGGCTCTGTCAGACCATATAAGGAGACGTGCTCCCTTCAGCCCATCTGACTGACCATACCTTCCCAAAGAAGGAATCCTAGACCAGGTAACCTAACTGATTGGCCACCTTGAACAGGGTCACCTGGGGCTGGGAGCCAATAGCTGAGATGCTAGTGTTGCCCTTCAAAAAAAGGCTAGTCAATTTCCACAGACAGAGACCTCATGGCCGGCACCCGGTAGCTGGGCTGAACTAACCTGCAACACCCAGCTTTCTCCATCCAGCTGGGAAAGAACCGAACCCTGCAGAGCTAAGACACCCACGCTTACTATGCAGAGAAGATACTGTGAGAACGTCCTTCTGTGCAGAGAATCAGGGTTAGGGACCGTTTAGGCTTCGACACGCTCTCTACAGGTTACCATACCTGCTCATAGTTGCCTGTGTTTGCTCACAAGTTCAATGCCTTTTCCCTACCTTTTTGTATCCTTGTAATTCGGTTAACTTAACTAGTTAAAACTATAAATCTTGTTTTCTCTAATCAAGAGTGCCTGCTGTGTGTGTGCTGTGACCCAAAACACTTGCCAAGTTCAGTGTATGCTGGGAAAGCAATCTCTAATAAGGAGCAGGGTTTGGGCTTCCAGAGCAGCCCTTAACCCCGGACGAGCTCGTAGCTCTGGTGGTGGCAGCAAAACCCAAGTGTTACGGTGATGGGCACGTAGTGAGGGAGGGGGATCGAAGTAGAGCACCCCCCCAGACCCATTACACCACATAGGCTACTACATATTGGTCTAAAGTATCCTTAAATATATTGTTAATTAAATGTTGGAACGTGGCTGGAGCATTGGCTAGTCCAAACGGCATTACTAAATATTCAAAATGTCAAATATTCAATATTCTTACTTTAAATATATTGTTGTGAGCCTCCCTGAGGAGACTGGGGCACAAAGGGTGTGGGATATGAAATGACAATAAATAAATACATTTTTTGAACAAAATCCCATTGGCTCTATTAAGCAAAACTGTTTTGAAATGGAGTTGCGGCACGCCAACCTTCTGCAGGCCTCAGCCAAAGGTCTAGCCCTTTTTAAGGTACCTTTTGTAGGTTTCATGACATGCTGCTGGTTACCAGACTGGTCCTCCCGCCGTCCCTGCCATCCTGCAACCATGCAAGCAGCTCAAACCCGGCGTTTGCGGTACCTAGGGCGTATACTTTGTGTGTTTGCTTTCATTTTTCGCTTAGTTGCTCCCCAAAGAGTGCCGATCTGTCTCCAAACAATCCGTCATTGCTTCTGCGTTGGGATCCATGTGATGTTTGTGATGAATTCCAAACTCATTAAACTGTTAACGCATCCTTAACTGAGCGGATGGCAAAACCAGCCCTATTATAACTGGTGCATCAAAGTACAGACAGTCTGATCCCGGACAACTTGCTCAGTTGCTTCAGGGGTCTAATTGGCCCCAATGCAATTTGGAATGTTTTTTTCGCTGCACAAAACCCACATCAGAGATGAAAAGCGAACAAATGTTAACAGATCATCCTCGACGTTCTTTGAGGGATACTTCAAGAGGAGGCAATCGTTGGCCTATATTTTTTTAGTTATTGTGTGCTTGGGGCCATAGAGACCTCATAACTGCTGGTGATATTTGTCCATTGAAACTATGATGGGGTCTATCTGATCCGGATACATTTCTTTTCGTTGTTGTTTCTCTGCAGATGGCACCGTGCCTAGGATAGAAAGCAGAAAGCTTGACTTCCTCTTTGTATTTGGACCTATTCTCAAATAAGGATGAACAAGTCCCCCCTCACAATTACATCCATTTTTCTAAGGTTTCTGGGGTCAGGGACTGCTTTACTTGGGTTGCTTTTCAGTTCCGGGCAGAATTCTCTTCCCCTTTTTCTGCCGATCCGTTCCAGTTGCCATTGGATGATACGACGCTACAAATCCAACCGGCTGGGTTTCTGTGCTACCACACACACCTCTCTGTCCGATGGGGTTTTTTGAGCAGGCATTGGATTGAAACGTGCACACGCCAAATCTTGTCTGTCTCTGCCCCATCTTCTGGAGAGCTAAGATGTTGAACCAAACCTACTACCCATGTTGTCTGGCTTCAACACCTGGACAATGACTGTTGTAATGGCCGAAGGAGCCCAGGCCAGGCTTGGACCGTTGGGGAATCTGTGGCTGCACTCGGCTTCTTGGAACGTTCCAGAAAATGCGGGTCCTTTTGCGGCCAAAGATTTAAAAACCCCAACAAAGCAGCTAGCATGGAAAAGTACTAGAACCTCTGGAAAATCTGTCCACTTGACTAATGTTCTTCTTGTTCGTCCCAACCCAGGACAAGACCATTGTTCCTTCAGGAGGCCTAAATCTCCTTTATGCCCTCTGGTATTGTTTTATTTTTCTGCTTGCCAGCAAATACTATAGCTGCATTTGTCTTGGTGCCAGATCATGGGACATGAAAGATCTTTGTGCGTGAAGCAAGCGCCAGGGTATTTGAGCGCAGAGACATAATTCAGCAAAATTGCTTTAGATTGCTTATCACTTAAGGTGGCATCTACTTTGCTAGGGTTTTTTCTTTCTTTCTTACAACAATGCTTCCTGGTTACATAACCAAAATGGAACCAATTTAATATGTGTGATGCAGCCTTCTTTTCCAAGAAATAAACTGCAGGCTGCCCTTCCTGGGTGGCGTGTGCCGTAGCAGGGAGGCTTGGGTGGAGACCTTAGACTCAACACAAATGCAAAGGGCTGCAGCTCGATGCTTTGAGCGGAAGTTGGGGATTGGAAACATTCATGGCCATGCTCTGGGGAGCCTGTGCCAGCCTTCATCCATGGCTTCTTTCTCAAGAACGTCAAGTGGAGGCCACTTGTGCTGCCACGGTTCTGTTCCTTCTGCTGTCACAGTGGCCGTGTTGCAGTTCTAGCTGCAGCAAGATGTTCTGTGTCTTGCTGCATCTAGAACTGCAAGATGGCTGTTGTGCCTGCAGAATGCATGGAACAGCCTTGGCTCAAACGTTGGACCCCATCGTATCACGACTTCACGGTGTGCTTTTTGGCTTCATTCTCCAGTGATCAGTGTTGCACACATGTCCTAGAGCGTTCCTGGGCTGCCTGTCTGTCTGGGTTAGTGATGCCCTCTAGCTAGTCCTGGGTATAGACTGAGGAGATTCCTAGCTGGTGTCTGCCCTAAAGCAACCTCTTCCAGCAGAGACCTGTCTTGGAGGGTCCGGTAGGAGGTTTTACACGCCAGTGTAGATCTGCACTGGCTTTCTCTGCTGTGTAAAGTGATTGTTAACCTCTGCTCACAGAATAACATTGCCCCCTGTTACAGCATTATCTAGAACCACCGCGAAGGCTCGCCTTGATAGACCTCCAATTACAAGAGATCTAGAGCAGAGCCAAAGCGATTTATTCCTGGCAGACGTTTGGTTTTCAAGGCTTGAGCCCAGGAAGAAGAACCACGTAGAGACGTACTTTTCCAAAAGTTTAGTTCGCACTTGTGCACAAATGTCTCTGTGTGCTGAAAAATGGGGAAGAGTTTAGTCTGGAGACCCTTAAAAAATGTGCTTGGTTAGGGCTGACTCAAGGGAATTATAAATTGATAAACTGCCTTGCTATTGCTTCCCAACCCTCTCCCCCATTTCCTGCCCTGTTATTCCTCCTCCTACCTCTCTTCTCCTTCTTCCCAGCTTCTCTTGACGAGGTCACCTCCCTCCTCTCTTCACCCAACCCCTCCACCGTCCCCCTTGATCCCAGCCCCTCCCGCCTCCTAGCGGCGATTGCCCCCACCGCTGCGCCTTCTCTGCTGCACGTCATCAATCTCTCCCTCTCCTGGGTCATTTCCATTGGCTTCAAGCCCGTCACTGTCTCCCCTAGCCTTAAGAGGCCACTCTTCACCCCTCTGGCCCTTCCAGCTATCACCCCATTTTGCTCCTAGCATTTGCTTCCAATCTCTTGGCACAAGTGGTCTACACGCACTGTCTGGACTTCCTCCCTTGACCCCCTCCAATCGGGCTTCCGCCCTCTCCACTCGACTGAGATCACTCTCGCCAAAATCACCCATGACCTTGTCTTAGCTAAGTCCAAGGGTCTCTACTCCATTCTCGTCCTCCTCGATCTCTCTGCCGCCTTTGACAGTGTTGATCATGGCCTCCTCCTGGGTTTGCTACGCCCCCTTGATTTCCAGGACACTGTTCTCGTCTCTCTCAAACCGCTCCTTCAACGTTTCTCTTGCTGGTACCTCCTCTGCGCCGCTCCCTCTCCTCTCTCTGTGGGAGTTCCCCAAGGCTCTGTCTAGGGCCCCCTTCTCTTCTCCCTTTTACACTCTCTTTCTCTGGGTAAACTCATTGAAACCCACGGCTTCCACTATCACCTGTGCGCTGACGACACACAACTCTCTTTCCAGACTCGTATCGCTGAGACTCTCTCTGACATCTCTGCTTGGATGTCTTGCCACCAACTCAAGCTTAATGTGGCCAAGACCGAACTCCTCCTCCTTCCCTCTCAATTTCCATTGAGGGAGTCGCTATCCAGCTGGTCCTTCAGGCCCGTAGCCTGGGATTCATTTTTGACTCCTCCCTCTCTGTTACGCCTCGGATCCAGGCTGTCGCCAAATCCTGCCACTTTGCTCTGTACAATATCGCTAAAATCCAGCTCTGCCTCACTGTTGCTGCTGCAAAAACCCCTAGTCCGTGCTTTAGTCATCTCTCGCCTTGACTACTGTAACTGCCTCCTTACTGGCCTCCCCTGCTCTGATCTCACCACCCCTCATCTCCATTCAAAGCTCTGCTGCCAAAGTCATCCCCCTTGCCCCTCGCTTTGGCCACGTTCAGCCCCTCCTCTCTGCCCTGCCCTGGCTCCCTCTACGGGAACGCATTCAGCACAAGCTCCTGGGCTTCCCCTTCAAGGCTCTTCATGGCCTTGCTCCCCAATATCTCTCTGCTCTTGTATCCCTCCGCGCTCCTGCCTGGGAGCTTCGCTCCTCCTCTGCCCCCACCCTCGCCTGCTCACAGCCCCCTTGCTCCTCTATACGTCTTTGCCCCGTCTCCCTTGCTGCCCCCCAGACCTGGAACTCCCTCCCTGGACACATTCGCTCTGCTCCCTCCCTCCCATCCTTCAAATCTCTCCAGAAATGCATCTCTTCTGTCAGGCTTTCCCTAGCTCATCATGAGTGAAACTGCGTCCTCCTCACTCAGAATCTCTTCCCTGTAAGTGGAGCAAGTGCACCTGCCACTTCTCAGCCTCCTGAATGTCTCCTTGTCTCTCTCGGTGTTCTCCTCTAGCCTGTCCCCCCCTTGTCTCAGATTGCAAGCCCTTTGGGGTAGGGACCGGCTGTTTTCACAGTGCCAGGTAGGTCACTGGGGCTGTATAAATAATTGAAAATTGTTGCTCCGTCATTCCCAGACTTGTGCAGAAGAGAAGAATAAAGCCAGGAGCGCACTTCAGCTGGCTGAATTTCCTAGCTTGCACTCTTGCTCTACAACCTGGATTGTTCACCCTCGGCTGTTTTCACATTACAGCGCGCTGCATGGGCTGCTATGCAGAGAGGTCCTAATTGCAGCCCATTGAGAGAGCTGGCCGGGGGGGGCGGGGGCACAGCAAACTGTGGTTGTGGAGCCGCGGGCTTCTCTCAGGCACCTTGTGTGCGCTCTCGGAATCGGCTGCTCCTGGGTGCCGCGCTGCCTGCCTTAGTGGGCCTGTGGGTCTGGTCCTGGGTGCCGCGCTGCCTGCCTTAGTGGGCCTG
>QEPC01005523.1:907753-929641 GCA_003113815.1 Sphenodon punctatus
CCCCCCCCCCCCAACCCCAAGTTCTGTGCAATCTTCAGATCTCACACACATTTTCCGAGTGGCCCCTGGCAGGGAAAAGGTTCCTGTTGGTTGCGGGGCAGCAGGAGCAGCTGTGCCAGGCTGGGACATGAGGAAGAGGAGGAGGCATCTCCTTTTAATATTGTCCAGTCCTCGAGCAGCTGCTGGCAGCACACAGGAATCTGCGGACTGGGGGGTTCCCCCGCACTAGAGCATTCTGTCCCCCCGGGACCCCATGCACGGCCTGGCTCGTAACACCCCGTCTGAAGCAAGGCCGGGATCCAGTCTCCTCCCCCCTCCCCCCGCTGTTGCGGTGCCTGTGGGCTCAAGCCAGGCCTTGCTGCCAGGGCGGCACAGCCTGGGACACGTCTTGCCGTGCCTGGCAGCTTCCCGCTCTCTCTACCCTCTAACCCTGGTGACACCCGGGGCCTTTATTGCCACCCCTTGTTCTGAGTGATGTCACAATCCGCCCAGCGGCGCCTGGTAACCACTGGATTTCCGAGTGACCGCTGCCGCCGCTCTCTCCTCCATTTCCAGGTCACGGCTCAGCTGAGCCCTGTGTCTCGGGGCCGGTGCTGCGACCTCACTTGGCCTTTCTGTTACGGGTGGGTGGCAACGCGCTGCTGTCGGCCTGAACCAGGCAGGCTTTTCCCCTTGTAGCATGTGACCAGCAGCCCAGCCACCGGCCCTGTTGGGACTTGGGGTCTGACTGACGCTTTTATTTCGCTTCTCAGTGGAATGTGTCTGAGATGGTGGCTTTGCTCCCCTTCTCTTTGGGGGGATCTGCCTTGGAGCGCATTCTCCCCCCTGCAGTAGACGGTGCTTTCCCAGTATTAACGCTTGTGAGCCGACCTCAGGGTTCCCCTTCCCTTCAGCCGGCGATGGGTGCTGCTTCCGCATCCCTGCAGATGGCAGTTCATGGCCAAGTCTCACTGCCGTGTTTCGGGGAGGCTACCCCGGGCACAGGCCCCTCGACAGCCTCCCCAAGCAGCTCTGCTCGCTGACTTCCTCTCCCTTCTCTTCCGCAGCGACCAGGACAGGGGACGGCTAACCCCTTCGCCGGACATCATTGTCCTGTCTGATAATGAAGCGTCGAGTCCCCGCTGCAGCTCTCGCATGGAAGAAAGGCTCAAGGCGGCTAATCTTGAAATGTTTAAGGTAAGGCGAACCTTTCCTGGGTTGCGATCTGGAGGGGCTCAGGGCGGCGCAGACTCGTCCGCGGTCTCCTTACCCGGGGATAAGAACAGCTGTTGGCAGCACAATCCTCGAGAGCCTCTCTTCTTTCTGCAGGGCAAAGGCTTAGAGGAGCGGCAGCAGCTGATTAAGCAGCTGCGTGATGAGCTGCGGTTGGAGGAGGCCAGGCTGGTGTTGCTGAAGAAACTACGGCAAAGCCAGCTGCAGAAGGAGAACGTCGTGCAGAAGGTGAGGCAGGCAGGGCCGGGGCCAAGAGCTGCCCCTCGCCCTCTCTCACAGTCCTGGCTGGGCTAAGGGGCTGCTTTCCCACAGCAGACGCTGTTTGTCATGGGATGTTGTGGGGGCCAGCAGAATGACTAGGTCCAGAAAGAGGATTGGATCGGCTCCGTGAGCCTAGTTCCCTCAGTAACGTTCAGCCTAGGTGATCCTGCAGCCTCTGCCTGCAAGGTGGTTCCCCGCAGATGCTGGTTTTGTGACTGTCCCTCTGGAACATCCGATGCTGGCCTGTTGGTTTATTTTTTTGAATTTATTATCCCACCCTATCTCGAGGGCTCGAGGTGGAGCTAAAATAAGCTAAAAATGCTTATCCCAAATCCTCCCCCCCAAACTACCAAATGTCTGGCCAAATGACAATGCCTTGCATTGCTCAAATTCAAATGTATTCAAAGGACGTGGCCATTGTCCACAGACAACCAAACAGGTGGTTTGGACACAGCTGAACTTCCAGGGGGAGGGAGTTTCAAAGTTGTGGGGCAGCCCCCGAGAGCAGCTCTCTGCGCGTCCCTGCTGGGACAGTTCGACGGGCAGAGGTCCCTGCGAGAGAGCGCTCCCGGCCAACCTAGGTCGTTCAGATACGTGGGGGGTCCAGGCTGAATTGGAATATGCTCCCGGGAGGCGACCCACCCATGTTGGAAGCCAGGCCCCACGTTCTGCACCAACCGCAGCTTCTGAACTGTCCTTGGGGACAGCCCCACGCAAAGGCTTTCCCGGTCTGCCAGCACTTGGGTTTGTCCGAGACAGCCCCCGGTTCTCTGTCTGTTCCCCCTGCCGCTGCTCTGGCGATTGTCCCAAGCTGACTCCCCTCTGCCGAGGGCTCCGGAGCAATGCCAGTCTCTTCTCTCTCGGCCCAGACTCCCGTTGTCCAGAATGCAGCTTCTATTGTCCAGCCGTCTCCTGCGCACGTCGGACAGCAGGGACTGTCCAAGCTGCCCTCCCGGCCTGGAGCTCAGGGGGTCGAGCCACAGAACTTGAGAACATTACAGGTACGCAGACGGCGCTCGGCCCCGGGCGGGCGCGGGGGACGCTCTCCAATTCACACCCTTGCAGGGAGAGGTTCTTGCCCCCAGAACAAAATGGCTGAAGTGGGCGTGTGTGGGTCTCGGAAGGGGCTGAGGCCCAGGTGTGTGTCCTGTCTCGGGGGGGAGGTGGCTCCGTGTGGCTCGGTTGGGAGCTGCCTGTTTCTGGAGTACAGAGAGGCGGAACCGGGTCGAGAGGGAGACCACATCCCCGCTCCTGCATGTTTGTGTTACGAAAGACTGTCCCCTCCGTCTTGTCCCTCCTGACCCTCTGGGGAATCCTAGGGGGCTTGGGAGAGCCGGGTCCCTTCTGTCTCAGCCCCCTCCTGTACGTGATGGGTGGGTGCCCCCTGCCCCTCCCTGTTCCTGCTGGGCCAGAAGGCTGGGGTTGCTGGTATAGAGCCGTCTGCATTGGGGTGCAATCCCCAGAGCCAGGTGCTCTCTCCCCGAAAGAAGGGGAATCCGGCCAGAGTTGGCGGCTGTTGAACAGGGGTCTCTTCCTGTGTGTTTAGTGGCAGGACGCCGCGGCCTGTTTAATGTTGGGAAGGTAAACAGGAAGCCGGCAGGATGAGCTCACCCGACGTGGGGCGGGCCGTGTTTACACTAACCAGCGCGAGGGAGTGATGTTTTTTTCTTGGCATTTCCCCCAGTCTCGCGGCTGGGACCAGGCACTCCCCTGCCACCAGCAACGTGTTCCTCTTCCTCCGCCAGGCAGCTCATCCGGGCTGTCGCACGGACAGACTCCAGCTCTGGCTGGGCAGCCATTTTCCGTGCGCGCGCCTGCGGAGCGGGAGCTGTAGCCTCTCTCCTGCTCGGGGGCCGCCCCGTCGTGCCACGGGGCCAGAAAGGGGCAGAATGAACTCTGAGTTCTGGGCAAAATCATGGGGGTGGGGAAGATTAATCCTAGCTCTCCTCCGCGCGGCTTGTCCGACTCTAAACTAGGTCCGTCCCCTCTGAAAAGGCTCTCGGAATCGTTGAGGACGACAGAGTGAAATCTCTGCTCTAGGGGTGAAAAGGGCAAACCAAATGCTCCGAATGGTTAGGAAACGATAAGGAAAGCCACAGTCCTTGAATATCCTGGACAGTTGTGGTCACCCCCATCTTAGAAAGGGCAGGGAAGGGCAACAGACCTGACCAAGGCCTGGCACGGGCTTCTGGGCGAGGAGAGGCCCGCTGCTTCAATTTCAAACAAGAGGAAGGGCGTTTATCCCCCAGTGCAATGAACGGTTAATCTGTGGAACTCCTTGCCGGGGGATGTGTCATGAAGGCTGAGAGCTAAACGGGGGTCAAAATAGGGCTGGATAAATTCATGGAGGGTAGGTCTTTAAATGGCGGAGTCAGGTTGATTGGGAATGAGACTCTGGCTCTTGGGGTTTAATAGCAAGGAATGGGTCACTGACTGTGTGCTTCTCCAGAGCAGCCGGAAGGGCTGTTGTCAGAGCCAGGATGCTGGGCCGGGTACAGCCCGTCGCGGCAGTACCGAGGTCCCTAGGGGTGTCTGCAGTCCTGTGGGCTGGGGTTGGCTAGCTCCCTTGGGGAACCGGCGGAATGGGTCCAGTCCCTGCTGTCCGAAGGCCCCACGAACCGGCACCTTGGCCCAAACGGAGTCTCCTGCGCTGTTTCGTAGGGAGTTTTGTGGGAACCTGCTGCTGGCTCAGATCTCGGGGGAGAGGCTGACTCTCCTGATGTGGGGCCACCCTCATTGCCTGCCCCCTTTTTATGACCTGCTCGTGGCATCCACGTCCGTGCCAAGCAGTCTCCCCTGCGGTCGTTTATCTCCAGGCCGGTTGGTGGTATTGGCTTGGAGTCCGTGCCTGGATTGTGCAACTCCTGACT
Source organism: Sphenodon punctatus (assembly GCA_003113815.1). NCBI lineage: Eukaryota > Metazoa > Chordata > Lepidosauria > Sphenodontia > Sphenodontidae > Sphenodon > Sphenodon punctatus. The sequence goes on from QEPC01005523.1 coordinate 912,097, forward strand.
GGTACCTGGGACCCCGGGTTCAGGGCTTCCCTGGCAGTGGCAGAATCCCCCCCCGCTCCCCGCAGGCAATGCCTCTCATGAGCCAGGCCTTGCTATACTGGGATCCCCCCCCCCCCCCCTTCCCAGGTGGGTCAGGCTGGCTCTTTAACGTCCGCGATGTGGATTCCCCGGCAGCGAGAGTCCCCCTCTCGGGAGCCCAGCCTGCTCTTTACGAGAAACCCATGCTCTTGCCGAGTGTGGTGCGGCTTCCCAGAAACAGAGAGGAGGAGCTGGTCTAGCAAGTGCCCCTCCCTTGCCGGGCTGCCTCGCCATCCACGGTGGCAGCCCCTTCCTTTGCCCCGGACCAGCGTGATCGCCTCGCAGCGGGAGTTAGAACCAGCTTGGGAAGACTCCCCCTTCTGGGGCCTGTTGGGGAGGGGGACTTGCCCAGGAGGGAGGGAGGCAGGCCCAGCACACCTTCCCGCGAGACGCATGCCTTCCTCTGCATCTCGCTGCGATCGTGACTGACCGAGCTGCATCCTACTCCAAGCGATGAGTGGGAGGCGGCGAAGAGGCAGCAGGGAGTGCTTTTTCACACAACGAACCTGTGGAACTCCCTGCCACAGGATGATCGGAGGCAAATTGTGTCACTATGTTGATGATCGTGCATTTCCAGCGTCTGGAAAGCGAGTCTTAGGAGGGGTTGAAGGAGCTGGGTGCGTTTAGCCTAGTGAAGAGAAGACTAAGAGGAGGCAGGATCGCCGTCGGCGAATATCTAAGCGGCCGGCGCTAAGAAGCTGGCGAGGAAGCGTTCTGCCGGGCTCCAGAGGGCAGGGCTAGAAAGAGTGGAATCGAGCTCCAGGAAGGGAGAGAACCCTTCCTAGCAGTGATAGCTGTTCAGCAGCGGGAACCAGCCGGCTCTCTGTCACGGGGGGGGGGGGGTGTCAAACAGAGACCGGGCAGCCACCTGCTGCCGTCGTCCTGCATCTAACCAGCGGGGTTGGACTAGATGCCCCTCTAGCCCCTTCCCGCTCTGGGGATTCGGTCTCTAAATAGCTGCTGAGCTGGCTGGGCGAGGGCTGCTCCCAGGAGCAGGGAGGGATTGCTAACTCCATGCCTAGTTTAGCCGCTGTCGGAGACGGGACGTGGGGCCGAGAGCCCAGCCCTGCTTGCAGAGAGAGCTTGGGCGGGTGGGTCCTGCCGGCTTGTGCCGTAGGTTTGCTGGTCTCTGTTGAGTTAACAATCCCAGTTTGGCTGAAGCGCGTCTCTCTCTCTCTCTCTCTCTCACAGGGTCACAGCGTCATTAGGTCAGCCACAAACTCAGCCCTGCCCCATATGCTAATGTCCCAGCGGGTGATTGCACCGAACCCCACTCAGTTACAGGGGCAGCGGGTTCCGCCCAAGCCTGGCCTCATCCGCACCAGCACTCCGAGTGGGAATCCAGCCATCAACTACCAGCCGGTGAGTGACCCCTTGCGGGCGGGGAGCCGGCGTGTTAATTGCACACGTGCACGCGGCAGAGAGGGGCTACGTCCCTTCCCAAAGTGCCACCAGCAGACTGCCTGGCCTCCAAACTGGGGACGCTCAGCCGGAAATGGGATCAGCGGGGCCCGAGCAAACCCACCCCCGGTCCGTGAACTGCCTCTGCTTCCGAGAAAGGCGGGTCGAGACCGCGGGCCGCTTTGCAGCCAGAACTCCCTGCAGGCCTCTTTCATCCCAGCCCCGGATGAGGAGTAGCACCCCCCTCCGGCACATTGGCTGGAAGCTAGAGACCCCTCAGGCTGGCTGGCTCCGTGCTGGTCCCTACAGCCGGAGACTGATGTCTCTGGGATCTGCTGGAGCTGGAACAGAACAGAACTTTCGGCCGGCCGGCCGCGGCGTTGCTGCCGGAGCAGGGGCTGCGTTAGCTGCTCTCTGTGCTGGGATGGCAGGAGTCTTGGTATTCTCTGTGTCCGGCAGCTCGGAAGCCGTGCCCTCTGCCCAGCAGGGGTGTCTCCCAAGGAGCTCGGGAGACAGGGTGGGCCTGGGCGCAGAGGAGAAGCCATTGGGAGTGGGGAGGGGGGGCAAGTAGTAGAGGATCCCAGCTGAGCAGTGGTTGAATCAGTGGTGGCGGCGGCGGCGGCAGCAGCTGGGACTCGGGCAGCGGGAGGATCCAGAATTCACTGGCTCCCACCCCTGCCCAGACTTAGAGGAGACTCTCGCAGCCCCCTGTGATCCCAGCTGTGGCAAAGGGAGGGTGCGTGCGCTGCGGGCAGGGGTCTGTTGGCTTTGCCCCCAGAAGTAACCCCTCTCTCCTCCTCTGGCAGCAGCAGAGCTCCTCTGTCCCTTGCCAGCGCACGACCTCCTCCGCCATCTATATGAACCTTGCCTCTCACATCCAGCCCGGGACGGTGAACCGGGTCTCATCCCCGCTCCCCAGCCCCAGTGCGATCAACGATGCTGCCAACTCCCAGGCGGCCGCCAAGCTGGCCCTGCGCAAGCAGCTGGAAAAGACGCTGCTGGAGATCCCGCCCCCGAAGCCCCCCGCGCCTCTGCTGCACTTCCTGCCCAGTGCGGCCAACAGCGAGTTCATCTACATGGTGGGGTTGGAAGAGGTGGTGCAGAGTGTCATCGACAGCCAAGGTGAGAGGGCGCGCAGCGGGCGGCCAGGGGGCGCGTCCCAGTCTACTGCGGCCACGCTGGGGCCTTGGCTGCCCTCTGTAGCAGGGTGCCCAGGGGCGCGCGGCGGGTTCCCGTGGGGGGCAGGGGGTTGGGGCAGTTGGCGGGGCCTACGGGAGCCGTTCTAATGACATTATTGCAGACCTTGTTGGGGCAGGTGTCTTGGTGGCTAGCCGCCCCCTCGGGGCTCCTGGGAACGCCTCGGAGATGGGCCTCGTCCTGGTGATATCGGGGAGGGGGGTTGGCAGAAATTCCCTTCCCGCAAGAGGGCGAGATGGAGCGATCGGGAGCTGACGGGCAGAGGCCTGTGTGCCTGTCTCTGCCACTGACCCTGGCCGCCAGCAACCTGCTCTCCCTGGGCCAGCTGCTTTGGGCACAGGTGGGGGCTGAGGATTATCCTTGGTCTCGCACCAGCCATGCCCCTGTCCCTGGCGTGTCGGGAGTAGAGACCGGTCTCTGCCCTGAGGCCCGTGGCAGGCGCGGAGCCGTGGGGGGAGAGATTCGGGAAGGTGCACACGTTTAGGTTAGTGACCAGGGGGATCCGCGGGAGGAGAAGCACGCAAGCAGCCGCTGGCAGCAAGGAGATGGGCGAGGTGGGTTTCCAGGAAGGTTGGGTGGGAGGGAGCAGAGAGACTCTGGCTGTCTCGGGCCCTGCAGGGAGGGGGCAGTTTCGGCCAATCCCCAGCTAGGAGCATCTGCCCCCAATAGGCTCTGGGACAAGCCAGGTTCTGGGGTGCTGGCCCCGTCTTGCTCCCAGGCATTCCTTCCTGGCCAGGCTCCTGGAGCAGCTGGGCCCCCTGCTCTCCTGCCAACCTCTCTTCTGGGTGGTGTCCCCCACAGGCAAAGGCTGTGCCTCCTTCCTGCGCGCGGAGCCCTTTGTGTGTGCCCAGTGCCGCACGGATTTCACCCCGCACTGGAAGCAGGAGAAGAACGGGAAGATCCTCTGCGAGCAGTGCATGACCTCCAACCAGAAGAAGGCGCTGAAGGCTGAGCACACCAACCGGCTGAAGAACGCCTTCGTCAAGGCTTTGCAGCAGGAGCAGGCAAGTCCCGGCTAGACGTTGGGGATCCCATTCCTTCCTCCTCTTTAATCTGTCTGTCTGTTTCAGTCTGCAGCCTGCCCTTCTCCGAAGGCTCAGGACAGGTAACAAAGCAGGCAGAAGATAAAAGCAATTGTATCCCCCTCTAAAACCAGCATCCCTAGCCTCTCCTGCCGGGCGCCTGGCCGAGTGAGGAGGTCTTGCATGGCCCCAGCAGGAGAGGAGTTGGGAGCCAAGCCAGGCCTCCCGGGGCCTGTAAAGCAGGGGTGCGGTGCCGGTTAGTGCTCCGGCTTACAGGCAGGGCGGGCTGAGGGGCTCGGACACGGCGGGCGGAGTCTGGCCTTGGAGAGGCTGAGGAGGGGGATTTCCCCTGGTTAGGCCCTTCCTGCTGCTTCTCTGAGGGCAGGCAGAGCTGAAGCCCAGGCACCTGTTGCTGGGTGTCTTGCTGCCGGCTCTGGGCGGGGTTTGCTTCTCGCTGGGGTGGCTCCCCCCTCGCGTGACGCCGCCGGTGACCGATGAGTTGGCAATATTTGACCCTGGCATCGCCTGCTCCCCTTCCTGGGGGCCGTCCCAGCCGAGTTGCCGCCGCGCCTGCTCTCGGACCAGCCTCCGCCCTGTGTCCTGGCGGCAGAGCCGGGAAGGCCCCGTAGGCAGGCGGGAATTCCCGCACAGGAGAGCCCGGATTGGCCAGAGGGGCTAGGAGCCGCTGCTCCCCGCGGCGTCCCCGGCCAAGAGCCCCTGGGGGCCGGCGCTCTCCCTTTGAAACCGGTCTGCTTGGTCCTGCAGGAGATCGAGCAGCGGCTACAGCAGCAGGCAGCCTTATCCCCCACGGCCGCCCCGACTGTGTCCAGCGCCAGCAAGCAGGAGAGCATCATGCGGCACCACACGCTCCGGCAGGTGAGCCGCGGCCCCCTACCCTCCTCCCCATCCCTGCGCCGAGCCGGCCAGACAGAGAGACACGCCCCCCCATTGCTCTCGGCTGAGCCCCAAGTGTCGCCTCCAGTGCCCGATCCCCCTGGCCCCGTAACTCAGCTCTCTCTCTCTCTCTCTCTCCCCCGCAGGCACCTCAGCCTCCGAGCCCCCTGCAGCGCGGCATCCCCACTTCCGCCCGCTCCATGCTCTCCAACTTTGCTCAGGCCCCGCAGCTCTCTGTGGCGGGTGGCCTCCTTGGCATGCCAGGTAATGGACCGGGGGGTGGCGCTGCCCAGCCCGCCACGTCAGGGATTGGGCTTGTCTCTCCCCAGCCTCAGGGCCCGCCTTGGAGGGGGTGGGTGGGTGGGTGAAGAGCTAACGCCTGGCACCGTTGGAACGAGGGCCCGCGGATCCCAGAGCCAGAGCGCTAAGTGGGAAACGGCAGCGCTAGAGAGGAATTGGCCTTCAGCCACGGGCGCCAGGCCCCCTCCCTCGTTTGCTGACTGACTGATTTCACCCCGCTCTAGTTCCGCGGCTGCTTTTCTCCTGGATGCCCGGCGGGCGGCGCTGTCGGGAGACACGAGCTGCCGGGCAGCCTCGCTACCGGGCAAGGCCATCTCCTCTCGGGGGCGGGGGGAGTCGGGGCCTGCTCGCAGAGCAGGGGAGTAATCCCTCTGCTCTCCCCTCCGCAGGCGTTAACATCGCGTACCTGAACGCCGGGATCGGAGGCCACAAGGCGTCCAGCCTGGCAGACCGGCAGCGGGAATACCTTTTAGACATGATCCCACCCCGGTCTATATCGCAGTCCATCAGCGGGCAGAAATAACGCCTGCTGCGCCACCCCCCGCCCCCGCCCGTCGCATGCAGTGCCTGTTCTGGTGCCTACCGTTCCCGGAGGAGGAGGAGGAGGAGAGACCCAAACTAGAGACATTGCCGCCGCCGCCGCCCCCCCAGCGTCGCTGCTTGGATTCAGCACTAGACTGGGCTTGCCGCTGCTTTCAGCCTACTTTTTTTTTTTGTAATGACAGAGCCTAGAATTTTTAACGGTGTTGTGTTGTTATTGCTCTGGTTTTCCTTTGCTTCAATGGACGGTTCGACCTTTTGATTTTCTTTTTCTTTTTTTTTTAATTTTAATTTTTTAAAAAACTTTCCAGAGATTATTTTTAAAGGCATCTGATCACTCCTTGCTCCTGGGGAACCGATGCTGCTGGCTGGTGGGGAGCTGGGCTGAGCGGGGAGCCGGCAGCTCTTCTATGCATTTGGAGGTGGGCGCCTGCGTCTCCGGGAGAGGAGGGGCGGCAGGTGGGGCCGAGGGGCGGGCAAAGGGCGGCTGCTGGGTGCGGTCGGTCGTGGTCTCCAGCCAGGCCTGGGGCTCGGTGTTCGCCTGCCCCCCCCCCCCCCCCCCCCCCCCTCGCTCCCGGGCTTGCCAAGGCGGCAGCAGCTGGCGGGCCTCTCCCCCGGCTGTGTCCGAACAGGAGCTCTGCGAGCTGCTGCATGCCCCCTCCCCTCGTCTCCATGGAGGGGTGGTGCTGGCTGCACAGGCCCCCCCTCAATTTAATGAGCACTTACTAATGGGGGGGGCGGGGTGTATATAGATTTCTGTTTTCCCAAGCGCGTGCAGGCTCCAAGCACTTTGAGTATAACCCCCCCCCCCAAATCAGTTTGAGCCGGTGTATCATCCCTGCTTGAATCGGATTGGTCAGGCTGTCTTCCCCCCTCCCCCTACATACAAGTGCCATTCTCCCCCAATCGGGTGCTGCCGAGAGGTACGAGAGAGAAGTGTTTCAATTGACGATGTGCAATAGTTTGGAGACGGGGCCTGGCGGCGCAGAGAGGTGAGGGTCAGGGGCAGCCTGGGCAAGGAGCTTCCCCGTGGGAGCAGAGGAATCCTGCCAGAGAGAGCCCTGCTTCCCACCGCTGCTGGCGGGGACCGGGGCACCCGCCGCTCCCTGGCCCTGAGGGGGTAGGGGAAGCTGGCAGTTCCGTTCCGCGGCCAGCGTTTGTGGGTAGAACCGTTGGCGGTGCTGCCCCTGGCCGACTAGGCAGCCTTGGCATCTCTCTGTGGAATCCCTGCTGCCTTTTAGTTCCCTGGGCAACCCCTCCCTGCCTTGGCCTCACACAGTGGGTCAGCGTTGTGCGCGGGGCGGGGCGGGGCGGCTGGCTGCTTCTTGGCGGTGTCCCCCCGCTGACCTCTGGGGATTTGGGGTGCTTGTGACCTGTCCGGGCTACACACCGTCCTTCCCCCCCCCCCTTCTCGGACGTGGCGTATGGTAGAAAATGTCTTTCTTTTGTAGTTCCAGGATAAGGCTTTTCCCTCCCGCTTCAGTTGCTTTTCTTTTACAGCTAGTTGTAGACGCTTCGTGAAGATGCTTCTTTGGGGTTTGAGTTTTTATTCTGTGTCCCTCCAAAGGCCTAACCCGTCCCCCCCCCCCTTTTCTTCTGTTCTCCTCTCCCCTCAACCCGCCCCCATGACGAGATCTTAATTAGCTTATGATATTTGCTGCCGAAATGTTATAACAAGGACTCATTCGTTGTATATAAAGCTATTTCTTGACACATTAAAAAGAATTGTACATTGTGTAGAAAACAAAACCACGACCCAACAAAACTCAGCAGCGCCATGGATATTGTGGAAGTTGTTACGTCCTTTTGTAGTGTGACCTTTTTGTGTAAGACATGAGCGTGCAAAAGGGTGGTTTCCGCCGGCACCGGGGGTGGGGGGGGGAGTTCCGGGATCCCGCCCCCCCCCCTCCCCCCCGGGAATCTGTGCCTTTCCTCCTCGGGCGTCACAAAGCGTGTTCGGAGCCGGGGCAGTGAACGTTGTGCCCCCCCCAGCACGTTCCTCCCTTCCTGCTGGGGCTGGCTGCACCGTCATCCTCCGGGCCCAGTGGGAAGGGACGGTGCCAGGCGGGGAAATGGGTTTAACTCCGGGCCCCTTGCCGAGCTGCCCAGCCACGGGGAAGAGCGTCTTCTGACGGGCCGCTTTCTGCCCCCGCTCCACTGCCCGCGGTGCTCCCGGCGGGGCTTTGAGACCTCGCTCTTGCTGCTCTCCCCGTGGCCGGTGCTGCTGGCCTGGCACTCCTGTGGGGCAGGGCAGCCGAGTGCTGCTGCCATCGGCTGGGGCTCCCCCTTCAGCGCTGTGTCCCGGGGTGGGGTGGGGTGGGTGTGTGTGTAACTGCCTCACTTTGCATGTGTCCGCGCAGCCACCCAAGGCCAGAGGGCTGCTGACGCTGCTGGTTACCCCCAACTCCCTTCAGCTCACACACACTCCAGAGTGAAAACCCCATTGGTTTGACCTCCGATTACGTCAAGGCTAGAGCCTCTCTTTGTGTGCGAACGTGTATCCCAGGGGGAGGAGGCCTGGGAACACTTCCCCCCTTCCCCATGGCCCCAGCGACACACACACACACACACCCCGATTCCGGGGCACTCTGTGCAGGGATTCCGGCCCCGCCGAGACCCCACCCCACCCCAGCCGGTACGGCACAAGGAGCCGGAGGCACAAAGGTAAGTCTGGGGAGCTGCGGCCGGGGCTTCTTGTCCAGCCGTTGGGTCGATGGCCTCGGAGACCCCCCGTCGCTCGGCCTGCAGGGGAGGCTTGGCTGGGAGCCAGGCTGCCACCCCAGATGTGACCGGGCACGCAAGCCCCTTTTGGTGGGGATCCCCCCCCTCCTCTTTGCTCCATGACGTGTCCCTCCCTGGGGGGGGGCAGGAAACCAGACCTTTTGCACCATTTAAAATTTTTTTTCTTTTTTCTTTTTTTTTTTTGCATTGTGTTTTGAAATCTGGTTTAAAAGAGGAATAAAAGCTGTTTAAATACTGCCAACTGATTATGCAGTGACTGATTAAAATAATAAGCTAATTTTTGGAGAAAGGATAAAAAAAACTTTGTAATATTTATCACTTGCAAGTTCTGTTTAATAAAGAAAGGAATGGTTTATAACTTTTTATGCGACTGGTGCACGGCATTTCACGTCGGGGACGCGGGAGGGGCACACCCTGGACATGGCATCTCCCCATATCCTGCTAAACTTGATTCTAAGGGCATCCTGCAGCGGTGAGTTCCCCAGGCTGATTGGCAATGCTAGAGAGAGGAGAGAGCCCTTTCGCCATCTCCTCCCCTCCATTCTGCTTCTCTGCACTCAGAGAGGATGCAAAGCGCTTCTGGTGCATGTGTTCCCCAGAATAACAGGGTGCAAATTGTCCACCAAAAATGTGCAGATACAGTAGCCTAAATTAACCCATTGCCTAGCCAATGGTCACACTGCATGTACCAAACTCTAACTCCTGATCTTCTGATTCCTTTTCACAGCTCTGCTGCTTGAGATACAAGAGCTACCACAGCGACCGCTTGAGATCAGCCCTTTGCACCTTGCCTACTAGTTAAGCAGCTGTTGGCTAGGATGACCCAGTGGCTGTGAGGTGTTGTTGCTACATTTTTGGGTCTCCTACAGTGTTCTGTAAACTATTTTGTGCCATACTTCCCCTCCCAAGTGAACTCTCTCTTCCTCCTGACAATGGAGACTGGGGCTGTTTGGGGTCTTTAACAGGTAATAAGATTGAAGTTCACACTGAAGCTTTTTCTACAGTTTAAAGTCTCTCCTGTGGGGTGGATTCTCTAGCATGAAGCAGGAATGGGGAAATGGTTTGGGGTTTTTTAAAGAACAATTATTTTTTTTAAATTGCTTATAACATCCCTGCCCCCAAACCAGCCGTCAACTTTTGACTTTCTAATGGTCTGTTTCAAGGGCCTATTAGCTGAACTACAGGAACAAGAGCCAATTGTAAATTGAGCCTCTGATGAAGCATTTTGCATATTGCTCACTAGTTATAGTTGCCTCTCAGGCTGCTGTAGCAGCATTAGTATTGGGGCTGGGCAGCTCGGACTCTGCAGAGGCATTAGTGGAACAATGCAGCAGCATTAGCAGTGTGGCTGGGTGGGTAGGGCACTGCAGAGGCAGAGGCAGAGGTTGGGGAGCTGGGACACTGCAGCAGTATTAACAGTGGCTGGGCACTAGGCGTCGGTGCAGAGGTCTGGTTTCGGTTTCCCCTGTGTCACCTTGCTGCTAGCTTACTTAGAAACCCAGGATGTTGCCCAAAAGGCAGAAAGACAGGGTTGCTAGGATGCACAGGCAGAAGTGAGAGTGAAACTCGCCCATTTCTCTACCCCCTCTCTGCCCCATTTTGGGGACATTCCCCAGGTCTCCCAAGACAGCTGCTGAGTCGTCCCACTGCTCCTGGGCGCATGCCCCACTGTGGGGAGGGTAGGCAGCTGGCCTGGCGCACGGGCTGAGTGGTGCCAGGGGGAAGGGGTCCATTCAGGGGCATGCTGGTTAACACACAGAACCCGCAGTTGCAGACGGGCGTGATCCTGACCAAGATCCGCTAGACTCTGCCCGGAGCTGCCGCCGCTCTCTGAGATGGGGAGGATTCAATCGGGAGGGGACACTTGGGAGCTGCGGGGTCCAGGGGAACAGGGTTGGAGGGGGTTCCTCTTAATCCTTGAATTTTGTTTCTCCTCCCCCACGGACTCAGCCCAGCCCGTTCCCACCCCCCGAAAGGACGGCGCGGCAGCCAGGAGTCTTTTTTCCAATTTTGTTTTTAATTTTAAACACAGTCAAGAGAGAGGCCATTTGCCGCGCTTCAGCCCAAGCTTCAGAAACCCACCGGGGCTGCTTCTGGGGTGGGGACTAGTCACAGGCTCGTAGGCCGGAATCTGTGTGAGCTCAGCTGAGTCGCCAGGGGACGCCAGGACCGACTAGTCCTCAAAGGCAAGTGAATGGCGGAGCCCTCGTCTTTGTGACGAACACATGGACTTGGAGCATCCTGTGACTGCAGCCAGCCAGCCAATCGCAAAGGAGAGGACGGGCAGCTCAGCAAATAGCCAATTAGCTACTGAACTTGGGAACGGCAGCTAATTGTTTCAAACCAGACTTGGGGTAAAAGGGGCCAATCCCTTTGTGATTGTGGCATCTGAACACTGGGCCTTTGGTCTGAATTAGGGGCTGGGAATTGCAGGGAGGGGTCAGTGGCGGCAGCGTGTGGGTTTCGGACACTTGGCCGATGTTCTCCAATGCTGGCCGGGCTGAGGCTTCTGGGGGAGATTTGAGTCCTTGCCCAGTCAGTCTGGAGCCCGTTCCCTTGGTCTCCCTTCCCCAGAAGCCTCTGCCCGCAAGGCCGCTCTCCTGCCGGGCATTAGCTTTTCCCAGCCGGCCCCTCTGCTCTGGCAGTCACCTCGGCAGAGGACCCGGCAGCGGCTCATTAAAGCTTCACCTTACACAGTAAAAAAAGCAACTTGAGCTTTCAACACATTTTCTCTCATTGGTTCTAGCATTCCCGTAGCGACAGGCTAAGTGCAGCGGTTCTAGGGTGGTGGGGGCTGGGGGGACACAAATGCTGCCCCCACCCCTGTGCCTCTCCAAGCTGGAAGAGTTGGACATGGGGGCAGGACCTTCAGGGGGGGTCTCAGTCCAGCACTGGGCAGCTAGAGAGCGCTGGGTTAAGGACTCCAGGGGCTGGTGCAGCTGTGGGGTGATGGGGGGAGAATCTTTGGCGATGAAGAGAGGAATTGAACCCACTTGGAAGCAGCTTTCTGCCTGAATTGGAGACGGAGCTGGGTGGAGCCCAACTCAGAAGAGACTGTTGCTGATGCCGTGTTGCGCTGCAGGGACGGGTGCACTGGCCTCCGGGCCGGGGAGAGGACCGTGCCCGGCTTGGGGCATCACAGGTCACGAAGGATGGAGACCAATTGGAAATGATTCGGAGAGGGGAGCAACTAAGATGGTGAAGGAGCTCAGGCCAAACTGGAGGAGGAGAGACGGGGATGTTTAGCCTGGTGAAAAGGAGACTTAAGGGCAAGGTGGGGAAATGAGCAGTTGAAGAGGATGCCGCCGTGGGCCCATTTCCTCTCTGCTCTTGCAGGAGGCAGAACAACAGGGGATGGGACTGATTTGCAGCCAGGGAGATCTTGGTTAAATATCGGGAACCAATTCCTTCCTGGGATCCGCTGCCCTGGGAGGGTGGGTGGGATCTCCTTCCTCAGAGCCTGTGGCTGTTGTCCTCCTGCCCCCACACGGGGGGTTGGGAGAGATGCCCCCCTCACGGTCCCTTCTGCTGCTGGAGTNGAGGGTGGGTGGGATCTCCTTCCTCAGAGCCTGTGGCTGTTGTCCTCCTGCCCCCACACGGGGGGGTTGGGAGAGATGCCCCCTCACGGTCCCTTCTGCTGCTGGAGTGGGATGGGCCAGACGGACAGATGGCTCTACTGCAGCAGGGAGGAATCTCTAGCCAAGAGTCTGACAGGGAGGGCTGGACTCAACCCTGTTCAGGCCTTGGCTGGGAGGGGGTCCAGGCTGGAGTGCTGCACTTCAAGAAGGCTGTAAACCTCCTGGGCAAGAGTTGGTGGCGGCGGGTCGGACAGAATCGCAGGTTACAAATCTCCCTGGAGAAGGGAACTGGTTTGGGGAGAAGAGTATCGGCCTGGGCTTTAGACACGGGCGGTGCCCTGGGCCGTTCTCCTAAGTGAGCTGCAGAAATATGGCTGCGACAAACCTGCTCGGACTGGCTGAATCCCCTCAAGCAGAGAGCAAGGAGGGACTAGGATGAGGGGACGCTCCCATCAAACGAACCAGCAGCAGATTTAAAGCAAATAAAACTTGTTCACTCAATGACCGTGTGGAACTCCTTGCCGGAGGATGCGGTCAAGGCCAGTAGCCTAGCCCAGTTTAAACAAAGACTGGATAAGTTCTTGGATGACTGCGCCATTAAGCCAAGTAGATTGAGCTGGCAGTGAACAGGGAATGGATCTCCCCCTGGTGACCGGTTGGGGGCTTCTCCCAAGCAACTAAGATTGGCCACGGTCAGAGACAGGATGCTGGGCTGGGTGAACTGTTGCTATGTTCTTGAAGGACGGATGTGGGCTGCACCCTGCAAGCCACTGGCTCTGGATGAGCTCCATCGACACCTGCTGGGCTTCTCTGCAATAAGTGACTTGTGGATCATGGCCTATGTCTCCAGTAGGTTCTGGCATTGTCTGTCTGTATTAATGGTTTGGATTACTGAGCATCTTGCCTGATTGCAAATGAGACAAAACTGGGAGGGATTGCAAACGTTTTAAAAGGATAGGATACAAATTTAAAATGACTTCAAAGCTCTAAGCAATAGAGCTTTTTCAACCAAGACAACCACCAGGTAACCCAGAGGATGGAGAAAGCAAATCCATGAATGCTAAGTGGGAGAGAGCTGGGTTGGCGGCAGCATTGGCGCTGTATGGGAGGCACAGGGAGCGACTGAACACAAGGCGGGTGGATGGAGCCCAGTCTGGGATGTTCTGTCACGAGACGGAGAGAAACATGAGGACCCAGCGCGTTGATGATGATGATAGTCCTAGGAGGGGAGGGTGAGGGAAATGGGCAGGCATAGATGAGCGATGAGCAGATTAAGGGAGAGAGAATAGTTTTCAGATATTTGAAAGCCAGGACAAGAGGCTTTAGTGAAAGGTGATGGATTTATCTTGAACCTCAGGGAGGACCTCCTAGGTGGGATCCTGGCCTCCTTGAAGCGGATGGCTCAGCTCCCATTGACTTAATGAGTGAAGAAGAGTGTATTTTCCTTGCTGTAAGAATGGGTTCAGCACTGCGACGATCTCCCAATTACCTTTGCAAACTCCTGGAGAGCAGGCGAGGGGCCAGAGGCCTGGAGAAAAACCCATCTTTTAACAAAATGGCATTAAAGCAAAGAGAGGTGTATGTGTGTGTCCCGGGGAATTATGGGTCAGTGAGTCTGACTTTAGCACCTGGGAAGATACTGGAAGAAATGACATTTGTTAGCGCCGAGGAAAGTAAGGTGATTGCTAGTAACCAGCATGGCCAGACCAGTGTCAATGATTAACCAGGAGGATATGGTCCAATGAGAGGAGGGGAGACAGGTCAAGGTAATTCAAGCAAATGTAAAGGAATCCTGAATTAATTTAAATTGATGGGGCCTGACAAACTGCACGCTAGGGTCCTGAAGGAATTGGCTGAAGAAATCTCAGAACCACTAGCAATTATTTTTCGACTCATGCACAGGAATATGAGGGGGGAGGCCTGGCGCGGTAGGTAGCACCACTTGTGGAAAGGATCTAGGGATTGTGGCTGATCTCAACCTGACCCATGAGTCAACAATGGGATGCAGCTGCAAAAAAGGCTAATGCCATTTTAGGCTACAGCACCTGCATTGCCTCCAAGTCAGCAGAGGTAATAATTCTACTCTATTTGGCACCTGGATTACTGTGTCCAGTTCAGGAAGGCTCATCTTAAGGACATTGACAATTTGGAACGGGTTCAGAGGAGGGTGAAAACGATGATCAAGGGGTTGGAGAGCAAGTCTTAGGAGGAAAAGTTAAACAAAACCTGGGTATGTTTAGCCAAGCAAAGTGAAGACTAAGGGGAGACATGATAGCAGTCTTTCAATATCTGAAGCGCTGTCACCTGGAAGATGGGCAGGAACTGTTCTGCAGGGTTATAGACAGCAACACTGGAAACAATGTTGCAGGAAGGGAGACTGGTTAGATATGGGGCAGACTTTCCAAGCGTTCGAGCTGTGCAGCAATGGACCAACCTGCCTTGACTCTATCACTGGAGGTTTTCTGACCGAGGTTGGCCAGGCCCCTGGCGGGAATGGGGTAGCTGTAGTAGCCGTACAGAGTCAGTAGAGGGAACTGGGCATTTAAATGGCAGATGAAATTTAATGTGGACAAGTGCAAACTGAAGTGTTCTGTCTATCGTGCTGGGTTCTAAATTAGGAGTTTACTCCTCAGGAAAAGGAGCTTAGACTCACTGTGGACAATAGATGGAAACCCTCAGCTCAGTGCGCGGCAGCCCTCAAAAAAGCAAACCATGTTAGGAATTATTCGGAAAGGGGCAGAGAATAAAACCGAGACTATCGTAACGCTGCGACCGCCTCTTGAATACTGGGTGCAGTTCTGGTCACCCCGGCTCAAGAAAGACAGTCGACCCGCAATCGGGGTGCGGAACCGCTCCCGTAGGAGGGGAGGCTGGATCGGCCGGGGCTCTTCAGCTCAGAGAAGAGACGCCTGAGGGGAGAGGATCGGAGTTCATAAACTCAGGAGTGGTGCGGAACGGGTAAATAGGGCGCGGTTAGTCACCCTCTCAAACAGCGCTAGCGCGAGGGGACGCTCCATGAAACTCACAGGCGGCAGATTTAAAACGAGAGAGAGTCTTTTTTTCACTCAACGCACAAGGAACTTGTGGAACTGGCTGCAGGAAGGTGCCGGCACGGCCAGGAGTCTAGCTCGTGTGAAAGGGGGCTTTGCATTCGTGGAGGATAGGCCCGTTAATGGCCATTAGGCAAGGAGGTTTTGGGAACGTAAGCTCAGTGTCGGGGGGCTGGAAGGCTGGGAAATGGATCCCTCAGTGTGACCCTGTTGGGGATTCTCCCAGGACCCAGGTTGGCTGCTGTCGGGGACAGGATGCTGGGCTTGATGGACCCCTGCTCTGACCCACTTTAGCATTTCTTAGGTTTTTACGCTGGGAGCTGGGTTGAAGCCAAGCCTGCAGCCACGGAGGGGACTGGACCAGGTGACTTTGGAAGTCCCATCCACCTCTAGGATTCTATCACCGGGGAAGAGCAAACATTGTGCTTATTGATCAGTTTGTGAGCAGCACTGGAGCGAGAGGGAGTGTGAACTGACAACCACCATGGAGCTCTGCACAAATCCTGCCTGAGCTATCAGGGTCCTCCTTCAAGGCAGCTCCTGGCTTCGGGGAGGAGAATGCAGGTTTCAGCACAGTGTTTACGCAGGATATTCTCTTAACGAAGGGGGGGGGGAATATGGGCTGGAGGGTTCGCAATTAACTAAAAGACTGCTCTTAATAATTAGTTGAATTGTATCCGAGTGGGAGAGAGGTATCGAGTAGTGTCCTGCAGGAATCTGGCCACGCCGCGGTCCTCCGCAACATCTTCATTAATTATTTGAAAGAGGTAACGCAGAATGCGCACATCAGATTTGCTGATGACACAAAATGGGTTGGGTTGCAAACACTTTGGAGGACAGGGTTAGACTATAAAGTGATCTAGATAAGCTAGAGTCCTGGACTGATGGAAACAAAATGAGATGATAAAGGCAAAGTATTGCATGCAGGAATGAAAAAAACCCAGATGCACAAATATAAAATGGGGAATAACGGCTTGAGCAGTAACACCGGAGAGAAGGCACGGCTGGGAATTAGGGTGGGTCACAAACTGGAACATGAGTCAGCAATGTGATGCTGTCGCAGAAAAGGCAAATGCCATTTTGGCTGCATTAACCGATGCATCGTAGCCAGGATGTGGGGGAGAACTGGTGCCACTTTAGTTGGTGCCGGAGTATTGCAGCCGGTTTTGGGTAACGCGTTTCAAGACGGATGTAGACAAACTGGAGCAGAGCTACCAAGACGCTAAAGGGGCTGGAGGGTGAGCCCGACGAGGCAAGGTGGAGGGAATGGACTGTTTAGCCTAGCGAAGAGAAGGCTTAAGTGTGACATGATAGATTGCAAATCTCAAAAGGGTTAGCACCAAAACAGACAAGGTAGCCCAGGAGGCAGAACAAGAAGAAATGGGCTTGAACTGAAGGCAGGGAGTTTTTGGTTAAATATTTGGGGCACCTACCTCGCAGTCCAGCAATGGGAGACTCTGCTGGAGGCAGAAGGCGTTCCTGCCTTGGAGCAGGGCTCGACTAAATGGCCTTCTAGATTCCCTGCCGTTCGCTGGGCCGTGGCAGCCTGGGAGGGTTGGATACAAAAGGGGGGGGGGGCCTTTGGGTCTGGCAAATCCTACCCCAGAGTGGGGACCGGGTTGGGGGGACCCTTGGCATTTGAGGTCCTTGGCTGGGGGTGGGATTTAGTAAAAGAGCTATTAAATTACATTAATGACCCCAGCCAGGGTGTTTGTCAGTGCCCCCCTCCCCTTTGCAGGCTGAGCATGGGGGGGGAGGGGGGCAGCTTTGGACCCACGGGGGCATCTTTGTACATAGTCGAGTCCTTGGGTTTGGGGGGCAGCTTTGGTTACTCTGGGGGGCTTGGGACCAAAATTTCCAGGGGCCACGAGTGCTTTGGGAATCGGCCCCTTGGGACAGGACTGGTTTTCTTCCGGTTAGGAGGGGGATGGTGAGTGTGTGGGTGGTAATTTCTCTCCCCCCTCCCCCAGCTGGGACACCACCATAGAACCACTGCGTGAGGGCCCCCCCCCCAAAGGGGAGACCCCCAACTAACAAAAAAAATCAACTTTCCAAATCAGCTACGAAGTCTATAAGCGCTACCATAAAGAAAGGCAACAAGGGAGGGGGTGGGATTTTGGTTATGGTGCTTTGTGAAAACAGGGGGGTGGGGGGGGGATGAAGCCAAGGGGCTCTAGCTAGCAGCGAGTTCCACACACAAGTCTTTTGGTAGCACGGTAGGTTTGGCACATTCAAGAGCTCACACTCGCTCACTCGCACTCGCACACCTCTCCTCGGGATGGAAGGAACAGAGCAGAGCAAAGGGGGGGGCCAGCTGGGCCCCTGGTTTGTGGTGAGCGAGTGTGGCCCCCGGCCCCGCCACTAAGGTTCACACGTTAAAGCTCGACATCTTTGGAAACAGGTTTTGCTATTTAGCATTTTCGGTTTCTATCGACAATATTTGGCTGAGAGGCTTTTGAAAGAAGCTGCAAGGACGGGTGAAATGCCCCCCGCCCTGGCAGATGGGTTGGGGGGGGGCGTAACGGGCTGGGGGTGCCTGTTCAGACATTTACAAGCAGGGGCTGCTGCTGCCCCTGTTTTTGGTTCAGAGATATTTGGTATGTGGGTGCCCCCATGCTGGGGGACCCCCCACACCCCCACCGATTGAAGGGTGCTCCTTTTGGGGGGGCTGAGTTGGAACCAAAGGCCCCAGCCCACATATTTAATATTGCTCTGGTTTTTTTTGGGGGGGGGGGAGTGGCTT